>CAUYUJ010021587.1:63169-136690 GCA_963575745.1 Prorocentrum cordatum | reverse complement strand
ATCCCGCCCACGTGCGATATCTCCCAGTAAGCTCTGAGTGGAACTCTGAAGGGAATCACAAACCGCGATGGGTTGGAGGCTTGAGCAAAACGAAACGGACCGGGACGCTGCGGAGGCGCAGTGGTTTTGAGGAACGTCTGACGCGTTGGAACGTTCTAGCGTATTTTCTCGAGCTGCGTCCGGACCGTTGCTAACGAGAGCTTCCTTTTCTGACCCCTTTTGTTCCCCACGGCCTGATATATCGTACGGTACTGATGCTGGATAAGCCGGAGCTGGAGCTGATATCCACGCTGGGAAGGCTGGAACCGTGTCTGGACATGGTACGGCATCCGCTGGAAGTGCTGAATAGGCTGAAATCTCGACCAACTCGTGAGGGGACGACTCGCACCGATCTTGGACTGGATCCCTAGACCCTTGGCTTGGACCCGGGACCCTCGATCTACCCTCGCCGTGCCCCCCCGACTGGTCGTTCGACGTCGCCAAAACGGCGCTGCCACCGCCGTCTCTCATCGGCGCCTTATACTGCGAAACAGGCTGCAGCACAAAATCAGACTTCGAGACACCGAACCTGCTCGACACCGACTCTGGAACGTGAAAATCGTCGGGAGAGCCCAACTTGTCAATCCGGATGGTCCGATGTCCCGACGGAAGTGCCTTCAACGGCGTCGTTGTGACTAAATTCTTGAAGGTGACCTTCTCTTCTGGAAGGTCTATGACAGCTCCTAAGGCCTCCTGCATACCAATTGGCATCAAAGCAGGAACTTCTTCGCTGATCGCATCGAGTTCCATCACTCCGAGACGGCCCTCTATCCCAGTAGGGACCAGGAGACCGGTCAAAACACTGGTGCGGCCTCCCACTCCCTGGGCATGTTTGTTGGCGCTGGGCACCCGGGGGATCCGAAAACCGAGCGCGGCGAGCCTCTCGTCCAGCTTCGAAAGGGACACAGGGCCTATGAGCCTTTGGCCCGCCGCCGTATCTACAATGATATCCCCCCCGGGTGCGGTCAGAAAAACCTGCGGAGCCTGCTCAGAAGACGGGGAGGTGGAGACGACCGATGTCCGAGCCTTCTCGATCAGTGCCTCCAAGGGGTTCTGATAGAACGTCGCCATCAGCACCAGGCCAGACGAGGAGGACCCGCCGTTCGCCAAGACAAAGAATCCCTGCTTCGGCGGCGTCCCCGGGGGACCTGGTGCTGGAGGGTTCGGGCACTCCTTGGCCCAGTGGCTCTTCTGATGGCACTTGTGGCACTTCGTGACCTTCATCAACTGCTGAGGGGATAACCTCGCCTTGCGAGGTCGACACTGTCCGTCCTGTCCACGATGTGGCCGCTGAGGACGGGCTCCTGGGTGAGCAGGAGGCGGCGTCGGGAAATACTTCCGGTCTACTTCAGCCGCCTCTTGAAGTCCTTGTTCTCCTTCCACGTCTTGCGCCTCTCGGAAGCGAGCTCTGCCAAAATGGTGGGAACTTCTAGCTCCGAGAGGTCCGCTTTGTCCAGCGTCACCAGCACGGTCTGCTCCTGACTTGAATCCATGGACGAGACGCTGCTGGCATCCTCGTCGTCGTAGAACGTGGGGTGCGACGTCTGCTCGAACTCTGCGAACGTCTTCTTGCTCTGGGTCAGGCTCTCATTCCGCTGCATATCCATCTCTCGAATGGCGTGGAGTAGATCCTGGTACTCTCCTGAATTCTTACTGAGAATCTTGAGCATATGCTTCTGTGAGTCGTCTAGACCGACTCCTTCCTCAATGAACAGATGTCGCCACTTGCTGTTCAACTCGAGCCCCTGCGAAGAGAGGCGGTCGAACACCTGGTCCATCCTGGCCGCGTAGACGCTCAGCGTCTCTCCCTGCCGGCGCTGAAACCCGAACAAGCACTCACGGCCCACTCTTCTCATCTCGTCGTCCTGCCTCTGGCCGCTGAGCACGTCCAAGCGATCGAGGATCGCCTGCGGGCCGGCCTCGGAAACGAGGATGTCGTCCGATAGATCCTCGAACTTCTTGCGCAAGTCGAGGTCCAGCACCTTCAGGATCTTGTCTGCCCGACGGCCGACGGAGACACCTGTCCCGGCCAGCCAGCGTCGTATGCCCCGGCGCCACAGGCGATACTCGCTCCATCCCAACCATGCGTCGGGGTCGCTCAGGTCAGGCTTCTCCCACCACGAAGACGACCAGTCCTCTGGAGACTGTCGCCACGCACTGCTGCTGCTGCTGCTGCCGCGCCAGTCTCTGGCGCCCCACTTCTTCTGGCCCAAGTCCGCGTCGTCCTGAGAATCCTTCGGCGCGTCGGCTGAGGCTGACCGCCAGCCTCTGCCTGCCCATCGCGCTCCCTCATTCTCTCCGACGCCTCGTCTGGATCCTTCTCGCCAGGGATCGTTGCCGAGCTCCTCCCACGGGTCGGATCCGGATGCTGAGTCGCGGGCCGGTTGAGCCGCACCTTCCGACGTGGGGCCCGCGGTACCCGAGACGGCCAGAGCCGCCTTGATCTCCTCGCGCAGGATGCTCCTCAGCTCGAACGCCTGCGCCGATGTGAAACTGCTGCTGCTGCCAATCGCGCCCTGGGGCGCGCCACCTGGGGCCTCGCGGCCTCTCTGGCCTTGTTCTCTCTGAAAGTCATCCTTATCTCGATCGCCACTGCTGGCAGCCGGAGGCTGCCCATCCGCTGGCATGGCGGCGGTCACTGGAGACGGCCGGGGAAAACCGACCGCTCCGCTACCACTGACGCGTCAAGGACGGCCAGTGGCGAAAACGAGGGATGTTTTCTCTCAAGAGAGACATGGTGTCGAAAGGTGCCTGGGTCAAAACAGCAGCGGATGCGCGCACACGTGCGAACATAAACGTGTATGACAAGTAACTATACAGACCGTACAAGAGATGATTAAGCTCAAACAGCTCACAATTCCACAGAGGTGATCCGCGTGGGACCCACCTCCGCTGGGCATCCCAGGAGCCCACGAAAGTGGCGACAGTTGCGCAGATCGCAAACCCCAGGGCACCGCGAGGTCTCGAGATGATCCGCGTGGGACGCACCTCCGCTGGGCCTCCCAAGAACCAACGAAAGTGGCGACAGTTGCGCAGATCGCAAGTCCCCCAGGGCACCGCGAGGTCCTGAGGTGATCCGCGTGGGACCCACCTCCGCTGGACTTCCCAGGAGCCCACGAAAGTGGCGACAGTTGCGCAGATCGCAGCCACCAGGGCACGGCGAGGTCCCGAGGTGATCCGCGTGGGACCTACCTCCGCTGGGCCTCCCAGGAGCCCACGAAAGTGGCGACAGTTGCGCAGATCGCAGCCCCCAGGGCACGGCGAGGTCTCGAGGTGATCCGCGTGGAACCCACCTACGCTGGGCCTCCCAGGAGCCCGCGAAAGTGGCGACTGTTGCGCAGATCGCAAAGCACCCCAGGGCACCGCGAGGTCCCGAGGTGGTCCGCGTGGACCCATACCTCCGTATCCGCTGGGCCTCCCGGAGCCCACGAAAGGGCGACAATTTCGCAGATCGCAGCCCCCCCGGGCACCGCGAAAAAAAAACAAAAGAACAAAAAAAAAAAAAAACGAAAAACGAGGGGGGGTCCCGAGGTGGTCCGCGTGGGACCCGCCTCCGCTGGGCCTCCCAAGAACCCCCGAAAGTGGCGACAATTGCGCAGATCGCAAGCACCCCAGGGCACCGCGAGGTCCCGAGGTGGTCCGTGTGGGACCCACCTCCGCTGGGCCTCCCAGGAGCCCACGAAAGTGGCAACAGTTGCGCAGATCGCAGCCCACAGGGCACCGCGAGGTCCCGAGGTGGTCCGCGTGGGACCCACCTCCGCTGGGCCTCCCAGGAGCCCACGAAAATGGCGACAGTTGCGCAGATCGCAAGCACCCCAGGGCACCGCGAGGTCCCGAGGTGGTCCGCGTGGGACCCACCTCCGCTGGGCCTACCAGAAGCCCACGAAAGTGGCGACAGTTGCACAGATCGCAGCCCCCAAGGCACGAGAGAAGAGGAGAGAGGAGCACAGGAAACAGGAGAGGAGGAGGGGAGGAGGGGGGAGGAGAAGAAGGAGGCCAGGGCGACCACACTGCATTATTCAAAACGAATACCCAACCATATGAGGGTTGGGAAACATATCCCGGCAAAGCAACCTAACAGCGATGTGTAGGAGCATATCTGGAAGCATTCCCCTTAAGATTCAGATGAGAATCCAGTTGTAGAATTCTGCTGTTCTCGTAGTCGTAGTCGCATTCGCGATGACAGTCGCAGTGGCCTGCAATCCGCCTCACCTCATCCTGCAGCCTGCCTCAGCATCAGCATCAGCCTCCAGCTCAGTCTTCGGCCCTCAGCCTCAGCCTCAGCCTCAGCCTGCTTCAGCCTCCGCCTCAGTCTGCCTTCAGCCTCGGCCTCAGCCTCAGCCTGCCTCAGCCTCAGCCTGCATCAGCCTCAGCCTCAGCCTCAGCCTGCCTCAGCATCAGCCTGCCTCAGCCTCAGCCTCAGCCTGCCTCAGCCTCAGCCTCAGCCTGCTTCAGCCTCAGCATCAGTCTGCCTTCAGCCTCGGCCTCAGCCTCCGCCTGCCTCAGCCTCCGCCTGCATGAGCCTCAGCCTCAGCCTCAGCCTGCCTCAGCCTCAGCCTGCCTCAGCCTCAGCCTCAGCCTGCCTCAGCCTCAGCCTCAGCCTGCTTCAGCCTCAGCCTCAGTCTGCCTTCAGCCTCGGCCTCAGCCTCAGCCTGCCTCAGCCTCAGCCTGCATCAGCCTCGGCCTCAGCCTCAGCCTGCCTCAGCCTCAGCCTGCCTCAGCCTCAGCCTCAGCCTCAGCCTGCCTCAGCATCAGCCTGCCTCAGCCTCAGCCTCAGCCTGCCTCAGCCTCAGCCTCAGCCTCAGCCTGCTTCAGCCTCAGCCTCAGTCTGCCTTCAGCCTCGGCCTCAGCCTCGGCCTGCCTCAGCCTCAGCCTGCATCAGCCTCAGCCTCAGCCTCAGCCTGCCTCAGCCTCAGCCTCAGCCTGCTTCAGCCTCAGCATCAGTCTGCCTTCGGCCTCGGCCTCAGCCTCAGCCTGCCTCGGCCTCAGCCTGCATCAGCCTCAGTCTCAGCCTCAGCCTCTGCCTCAGCCTGCCTCAGCATCAGCCTGCCTCAGCCTCAGCCTCAGCCTGCCTCAGCCTCAGCCTCAGCTGCCTCAGCCTCAGCCTCAGTCTGCCTTCAGCCTCGGCCTCAGCCTCAGGCTGCCTCAGCCTCAGCCTGCATCAGCCTCAGCCTCAGCCTCAGCCTGCCTCAGCCTCAGCCTGCCTCAGCCTCAGCATGCCTCAGCCTCAGCCTCAGCCTGCTTCAGCCTCAGCCTCAGTCTGCCTTCAGCCTCGGCCTCAGCCTCAGCCTGCCTCAGCCTCAGCCTGCATCAGCCTCAGCCTCAGCCTCAGCCTGCCTCATCATCAGCCTGCATCAGCCTCAGCCTCAGCCTGCCTCAGCCTCAGCCTCAGCCTCAGCCTGCTTCGCCTCAGCCTCAGCCTTCAGCCTCGGCCTCAGCTCAGCCCTCAGCTCAGCCTGCATTCAGCCTCAGCTCTCAGCCTGCTCAGTCTTCTCAGCCTCAGCTCGCCTGCCTCAGCCTCAGCCTCAGCCTGCAGCCTCAGCCTCTGCCTTCAGCCTCGGCCTCAGCCTCAGCCTGCCTCAGCCTCAGCCTGCATCAGCCTCAGCCTCAGCCTCAGCCTGCCTCAGCATCAGCCTGCCTCAGCCTCAGCCTCAGCCTGCCTCAGCCTCAGCCTGCATCAGCCTCAGCCTCAGCCTCAGCCTCAGCCTGCATCAGCCTCAGCTCCAGTCTGCCTTCAGCCTCGGCCTGAGCCTCAGCCTGCCTCAGCCTCAGCCTGCCTCAGCCTCAGCATCAGCCTGCCTCAGCATTCAAAATCATGCCTGCCGCAGCTGGCTCCGGGCATTCAAAATCATGCCCAGGAATGGAGTTCTGGGAACTCGAAGACCACGAAGTGGCCTACAGTTGGCTCTGGGCATTCAAAATCGTGCCCAGGAGTGGAGTTCTGAGAATTCGAAGACCACGAAGTGGCCTACAGTTGGCTCCGGGCATTCAAAATCATGCCCAGGAAAGGAGTTCTGGGACCTCGAAGACCACGAAGTCTGTAACTGTTTGCTTAAATCGACTTCCGCGGCTTCTCCCCGGATCCTGCCCGGACCCCCCTGGGGCGTCAAGAGGCTCTCTTTTGACCCCACTAGAAACCTATCAGTCTTCGCTGTTGGGTGAAAACTGCAACATCGCAAACGAGCGTGACAGGAGCCACATAGACCCCTCCCCTGCGTCATGGCTCGAGAGGCGACGATATCTGCGAGGGTCCCCCAGGACCCGAGAGGGCACGGAACGGCCCCGCGCGCCGAGACTGCACCGCCCAGATCTCCCCAGACCTCCCGGCTGCTCCAATTTGTTCGATGCGTTTTCACGGTCTTCCCCGAACTCCCCTCCTCCTCGTCCTTCTCCTCCTCCTCCTCCTCCTCCTCCTGCTCCTCCTCCTCCTCCTCCTCCTCCTCCTCCTCCTCCTCCTCCTCCTCCTCCTCCTCTCCTTCACGTTCGATCTCGTTAGATTTGAAGAGCAGACCTCCCGGCCCGACCACCCTGCATACCGCGGGCGCCAGATCCCCAAGTCCACCGACTAGCCCCCGAGACGCCCGCCTCGCGCCGACACGGCCATTATTCTGCATATCGCGGCCGCCAGATCCCCCAGTCCACCGAGAATACCCGATCACGCCCGCCTCGCGCCGACGATGAGCACGACAGAGCCTGACAGAACTGAGCACGACAAAGTATGATACAGCGGAGCATCACATAATGTAGAATTACAGAACAGAGCATACCACAACGCAGCATCACATGACAGAGCTTGTTATAGCTATACTATAGCAAAGCAAAGCATGCTACGACAGAGCGGATCGTGCAGAACACACCGTAATATCACACATCATAGCAGAACCGAGTATGACAATGCATGCAACAACAAAGCGGATCATACATAACATAGCACAGCACACCACATCACAACATAACATGACATCGCATACCATGACATGCCATAACATGACATCTCACACCGTAACTATCATTATTCCACGTACCATGACAACAATTGCGGTGCCAGCGCGTGGCATGACATGCTGTTACATATCAAAACACAGCATCGCACAGCAACACTACATAAAAGAGCATGTGAGAACATGCTGGGTCATAACAGTCCACAACACACCATAACAACACATGGTATGACAGATCTGACCACACACATAGCATAGCAGTACATTCCCAGCATAACAGAGCATCGGCTCATGACCTAGCATATCATGATATAACATAACACGGTATAAACGAACGTAACAGAACGGAACACAACATTACATACATGACAGAACATAGCACAACATGGCACAGGATTGCACAACCTAGCATATCATAACATGACAAAACATGTCATGACAGCGCGCGGTATTAAATTATACTGCATACAGATCAAAACACAACAAAGCAGTGCATAGAACAAAAAGTCATGGCGCAACGGAGCAGGAAGAAACGCAGCATCGATCATAATTTGACATAACAACGCGAAGACTGCGACCAACGTACTGGAACATGAAAGAATTGAGGACACTGCAGCGAAATGCCTTGACAGAAGCAACCGTAGCATAACATACTGAACATCGCGCTCACCACACAAATAGCATGCTGTAGTACAACCTAACGAAAAAGATCATGCCATAACACGGTGCCACAGGGCAGAGCATAACAACATAGATCACTGCGCATTGTGACAGAAGCGAACACAACAGAGCATATTCTAATTTGAAGAAAAACATAGGTGATTAGGGATATTACAGCATGGTACATTGCACTACAATGTAGTCAGGCGCGACGTTCGCGCCGAGGTCAGGCTGGCCACAGGAGCAAACAGGCGCAGCAACGAACGATCGGACTACGTTTTTATCGTGTTAGGCGTCACGACGTCACGCCGGCCCGTTTAAAACAGAACAGTCATACTAGAGCACAACATGATATAACACCACTTCAGCAGAATATATCGCATAGAGCACGCCAAAACCCACATACTATAGCACATTGGCTGTACTACTGCTACGCCCACGTCGACGAGTTAGCTATAATATGATGGGAAACTTCATGGGATAGGTATGTCATAGCAGAACATGTCATAATACTAGGGTTGACTTTAACCGTGAGGCAAAACAATACGTAAAAAACATACGCAAACACTATACGTAGAAACTGAGACAACAACAACACGAACCAAGCACACGTAAAACAATACGTAACCACAACACGTAAACACAACACGTAACACAAAAAACACGTAAACACAACACGTAAAAGCACGTACAAGCACGTAAATCACAACACTAAACACAGCACGTAAAAAACAGCACTTTAAACAACAACACGCAAAAATAATAAGTAAGCAACAAACGGTAAAACACGACGTACGACCCGTACGAGGAGCAGGGAGGTGGAGGAGGAGGCGGAGGAGGAGGCGGAGAGGGAGGAGGAGGAGGAGGAGGAGGAGGAGGAGGAGGAGGGGAGGGGGAGGAGAGGGAGGAGGAGGAGGAGGGGGAGGGGGAGGGAGGAGGAGGGGAGGGGGAGCAGGAGGAGGGAGGGGGAGGAGGAGGAGGAGGAGGAGGAGGAGGAGGAGGAGGAGGAGGGAGGAGGAGGAGGAGGAGGAGGGGGAGGAGGAGGGAGGGAGGGAGGGAGGGAGGGAGGGAGGAGGGAGGGAGGGAGGAGAGGAGGAGAGGAGGAGGAGGAGGAGGAGGAGGAGGGAGGAGGAGGAGGAGGAGGAGGGAGGAGGAGGAGGGAGGCGGAGGAGGGGAGGAGGAGGAGGAGGAAGGAGTAGGAGTCTTGAGGAGGAGGAGGGGAGGGGAGGAGGGGGAGGAGAGGAGGAGGAGGAGGAGGAGGAGGAGGAGGAGCGGAGGAGGAGGAGGAAAAGGGCGGATGAGGAGGAGGAGAGGAGGAGGAGGAGGAGGCGGAGGGCGGAGGAGGAGGAGGAGGAGAGGAGGAGGAGGAGGAGGAGGAGGAGGAGGAGGAGGAGGAGGAGGGAGGAGGAGGAGGAGGAGGAGGAGGAGGAGGAGGAGGAGGAGGAGTGAGGAGGGGGAGGAGGAGGAGGAAGGGGAGGAGGGAGGAGGAGGGGAGGAGGAGGAGGAGGAGGAGGAGGAGGAGGAGGAGGAGGAGGCGGAGGAGGAGGAGGAGGAGGAGGGGGGAGGAGGGGGGAGGAGAGAGGAGGAGGGAAGAGGGAGGGAGGGAGGGAGGGAGGGGGGAGGAGGAGGAGGAGGAGGAGGAGGAGGAGGAGGAGGAGGAGGAGGAGGAGGAGGAGGAGGAGGAGGAGGAGGAGGGGGGAGAGGAGGAGGGTGATGGGGCTTCGGTTGGCTTTTCGGTTGGCTTTTATTTGGCGCTTATTGGGGGGTCTCTTCGGACCCTTCAGGTGCCCTTCGGGGCCGTCACTGGGCCCTTTTGGACCGTCTTGGGGCCCCGTTGGGCAGTCTGGGGGCGTCTTGGAGGCCTTGGAGCGTCTTGGGGCTCTCTCGGAAGCTTCCGGGGGCCCTCGTGGGAGCCTCTGGGGGCGCTCTTGGGGCCCTCTCGGGCCATTCTGGGGCCATGTTGGGCCCCTCTTGGGTCGTCTTGGGCCCGTCTTGGCCTGTCTTGGGGCGCTCCTGGGGCCCTCTTGGGCCGTCTAGGTGCGATTTTTGGAGCCTCTTGGGCTGCCTTGAACCCTATGAAAGCCGAAAAAGCTGATATGCTGAACATGTATGTTTTTCCATCGGAAGTTTGACGATTTTAGCCTCTGTGGGTTCCTCTTGGGGGCCTCTCGGGGCCCTCATGGACCGTCTTGGAGCAACCTTAGGGTGTCCTGGGGGCCTCGTGGACCGTATTGGACCCAATTTAGGCTGTCTTGGGGCGCTCTCGGGCTGTCCTGGGGCGTCTTGGGAGTGTCTTGGCCCGTCTTGGGCGCTTCTGGGGCCGTCTTGGGCGCCTCGGGGACCCCAAAAGGCCATTCAAGCCCGGGTTGGCGCGCCTCGCCCCCCCCCTGGAACCCGTCCCTGAAGGGCTCCGCCCCACCAAATGACGTACATCACTCGTACCTCGCTCTTTCCGCCACCTGCTTGGCAAGGGGACGGAAAGCGCGTTTACTTTGTGAGTGCGCGAGGTCGCTGGCTTAGCGTCTTGGAGCCCAATTGGTGTTAAGGCTCCGGTAAGATACGACAAAATCTAGCAACCAACCTTGCGAAAATGCATATAAATCTTGAATTTCCGAGCCTTCCTAGGGGGTCCTTTTGGGGCTCTTTTGGGCCGTCTTAAGGCCCGTTTGAGCCGTCCCGGGACCCTCTTGGGCCGTCTTGGCGGGCTTGGGCCGTCTTGGGGCCCTCTGGGAGCCCTCCTGGGTCCCCTTGGGGACCTCCTGTGGCCCTCTTGGGGCTCTCTTGGAAACCTTTTGGGACCCTCACGGGCCTCTCTTGGGCCGTCTTGGATGCTCTCTGGGCCGTCTTGACGCCCACTTGTTTTTTTCCCTGCCATCCTGTGGTGTTGGGTCTTCTTTTTGAAAAGACAGCGCCCCGCGTCTCTCCTCCTCTCCTCTCCGCCTCCTCTCCCTCCTCCCTCCTCCCCCTCCTTGCCTCTGCCCTCCGCATGTCTCTGTTTCGGCACACCCATTACAGCGTTTCGTGGCCCCATAGGGAGCTCCACCGAAGGCCCCAATGCCAGGGCCCGCATGCCGCCAAATCGCCATTTCGGCACACCCCTCACCCGCTTCGTGGCCCCGTAGGGAGCTCCACCGAAGGCCCCAGTGCCAGGGCCCGCATGCCGCCACCTCGCAACGTCGGCACACCCCTCACACGTTTCGTGGCCCCATAGGGAGCTCCACCGAAGGCCCCAGTGGCTGCGTTCGCATGCGGTTCCCCCCTATTTCGGCGAACTCCTCACGCGTTACGTGGTCCCACAGGGTGCTCCACCTGAGGCCCCAGTGGCAGCGCCCGCATGCGGTTCCATCCCACATTTTGGCGCACCCCTCGCACGTTTCGTGGCTTGAGACGGCACCACCGAAAGCCGCAGCGGCAGGGTCCGCATGGCCGCATGGGGAGATCAACAGAAAGCCAGAGTGGAAAAGGCCGCCTGCCGCCGACAAGCCACTTTGGCAAACCCCTCAAACGTTTCGCGGCCGCGTAGGAGGATCCACCGAAGATGGTACTCACAACTGCGGTACGTATCACTGCTTATGGTTGGGTCCTTCGCCAGGCTATTTTTTTGTGAACCAGTCCAGTCGATCAGCTGGCATGGATGGCGCACTCCTCCAGCGTGGGAGTGCTCAAGGTCGTGATGATCACGCCCATCTTCACTGCCCTTCGAAGTCCAGGTGGCGCAAAAAATCAGTACGGTGTTCTGCGGGGGGAGTCGAGCCGTACCCTACAGAGGACGTCATGACTGCACGAGCAAAACGGACGCAAGTGAACTCTGCGGAAAGAGACTCAGCTCTTGAGCCTAGTTATTGCTGCAAGCGGGCCGTCCCGCATCCATTGCATCGAAAAATGGAGAGGCGAAGCTACGAGGGTACATATCGAGATCACGCTCGACACACGACAACTCGTCGCGTCCGTCGTGCGGAATAATCTGCAGCCGGCAAGCAGGTGCACGGAACGAGCAATCCGAGCCTCACGACGTTGCCGCCTGCCACAAACAAAGCTCAGGGGACTGACATTGCTCCCCTCGACAACCGAGCAATCTGCACGCAGCAAGTGAGCTACTCGACTGACTTCCAGACAGTCAGTGCCATCGGCGCTGGCTGCGAAACAGAACGACGGGTGGCCACCGCAATCAATACTACGACCCTTGTGGGCGCCGCTTCCATCCTCCTTGTTCCCCATTCTGGGACGAGTACCGAAGACTAGCACTAAGACAGGGCTGAGACGACATGTGTTGTGAAAACTTGCCTTAGCGAAGCAGGCACAATGCCAGGCCGGGCGTGTCCTCCTACAGACGGATTTTGGGCGAAAAATAAATTATCTCGGCAAAGCAACCTAACAGCGATGTGTAGGAGCATATCTGGAAGCATTCCCCTTAAGATTCAGATGAGAATCCAGTTGTAGAATTCTGCTGTTCTCGCAGTCGTAGTCGCATTCGCGATGACAGTCGCAGTGGCAACGGCAGTCGCAGTCACAGCCTCAGCCTCAGCCTGCCTCAGCCTCAGCCTCAGCCTGCCTCAGCCTCAGCATCAGTCTGCCTCAGCCTCGGCCTCAGCCTCAGCCTGCCTCAGCCTCACCCTGCATCAGCCTCAGCCTCAGCCTCAGCCTGCCTCAGCATCAGCCTGCCTCAGCCTCAGCCTCAGCCTCGCCTCTCTGCCTCAGCCTCAGCCTGCTTCAGCCTCAGCCTCAGTCTGCCGTCGGCCTCGGCCTCAGCCTCAGCCTGCCTCAGCCTCAGCCTGCATCAGCCTCAGCCTCAGCCTGCCTCAGCATCAGCCTGCCTCAGCCTCAGCCTCAGCCTCAGCCTGCTTCAGCCTCAGCCTCAGCCTGCTTCAGCCTCAGCCTCAGTCTGCCTGCAGCCTCGGCCTCGGCCTCAGCCTGCCTTCAGCCTCAGCCTGCCTCAGCCTCCTCAGCCTCAGCCTGCCTCAGCCTCAGCCTCAGCCTCAGCCTGCTTCAGCCTCAGCCTCAGTCTGCCTTCAGCCTCGGCCTCAGCCTCAGCCTGCCTCAGCCTCAGCCTGCAGCCTCAGCCTCAGCCTCAGCCTCAGCCTTCAGCCTCAGCCTCAAGCCTCAGGCCTCAGCCTCAGCCTCCTCAGCCTCAGCCTGCCTCAGCATCAGCCTGCCTCAGCCTCAGCCTGCCTCTGCCTCAGCCTCAGCCTCAGCCTCAGCCTCAGTCTGCCTTCAGCCTCGGCCTCAGCCTCAGCCTCCCTCAGCCTCAGCCTCAGCCTGCCTCAGCCTCAGCCTCAGCCTGCTCAGCCTCAGCCTCAGCCTGCTTCAGCCTCAGCCTCAGCCTCAGCCCTCAGCCTCAGCCTGCATCAGCCTCAGCCTCCTCAGCCTGCCTCAGCAGCCTCAGCCTCAGCAGCCTCAGCCTGCCTCAGCCTCAGCCTCAGCCTCAGCCTCAGCCTGCCTCAGCCTCAGCCTCAGCCTGCCTCAGCCTCAGCCTCAGCCTCAGCCTCAGCCTCAGCCTCAGCCTGCTTCAGCCTCAGCCTCAGTCTGCCTTCAGCCTCGGCCTCAGCCTCAGCCTGCCTCAGCCTCAGCCTGCCTCAGCCTCAGCCTGCAGCCTCAGCCTGCCTCAGCCTCAGCCTCAGCCTCAGCAGCCTCAGCCTTCCTCAGCATTCAAAATCAGTGAGCCGGGAATGGAGTTCTGGGAACTCGAAGAACACGAAGTGGCCTACAGTTGGCTCCGGGCATTCAAAATCATGCCCAGGAATGGAGTTCTGGGAACTCGAAGACCACGAAGTGGCCTACAGTTGGCTCCGGGCATTCAAAATCATGCCCAGGAATGGAGTTCTGGGAACTCGAAGACCACGAAGTGGCCTACAGTTGGCTCCGGGCATTCAAAATCATGCCCAGGAATGGAGTTCTGGGAACTCGAAGAACACGAAGTGGCCTACAGTTGGCTCCGGGCATTCAAAATTATGCCCAGGAGTGGAGTTCTGGGAACTCGAAGACCACGAAGTGCGCTACTGTTGGCTAAAAAAGGAGCCCCCGGTTTTCCGCGGCACCCGCCCGGATCCCGCCCAGACGCCCCCGGGGAGTCAAGATGCTCTCTTTTGACCCCATTAGAAACCCATCAGTCTTCGCTGTTAGGTAAAAGCTGTCAAACAATGTCTCAACATGTTTTTAAAAAAGAAATCAGCAAATCGCCCCGACTATTTCTACTATGTCTGCATAATCCTCCTGTCAGGGACAGGCCCGACTAAAGCAGAATGGCCCGTTGCAACCCGGCTGGTGTGTGGCACTGGCTGCCCTGCAGAAGCGACGCAAGGCAAAAAGTCGAAGGCATCTGCGTGCCGCAGCGCTGCCGAACTGAACCGAGAGAGATGGGCAAGAGGAGGAGGAGGAGGAGGAGGAGGAGGAGGAGGAGGAGGAGGAGGAGGAGGAGGAGGAGGAGGAGGAGGAGGAGGAGGAGGAGGAGGAGGAGAAGGAGGAGGAGGAGGGGGAGGAGGAGGAGGAGGAGGAGGAGGAGAAGGAGGAGACGGAGGAGGAGGAGGAGGAGGAGACGGAGGAGGATGAGGAGGAGGAGGAGGAGAGTGAGGCGCCATGGCGCGCGGGCACGTCAGAGGCGGTGCGAATGGCATGCGTCGCCGAACGGCAGGCGACAATAGAAAGCCCCGGGATTTGTAAATAGACCAGACAGCAGTGGCGCTTGAGCACCTGCCACCCTCACCCTCCTCTTGCCCCCCCCCTCCCCCCGATCCCGCGGGCTGTCCACGGTTCAACGCTTGCTCTTCCGAACACGCGTGCGCACACCGCGGACTGCCATCTTGCTGACAGCCCGCGGAGACGTCTACCAGGAGGCAAAAGCTGGAGAAAAGAATCTGCCAGGAAGGACAATTGGCACGCCCGCCATGAAGGGAGTTCGAAGGAGGGAGCTGGAGGGAGAGAGTTGGAGGGAGGGAGATGGAGGGAGGGAGTTGGGGGGGAGTTCGAGCACTGACACGCGCACGTACATTTAGTCTCACACTTAGTCCACCTTACACTTACCATTACACAGACAATCACGTTTACCTTTTACACGTACACCTTCACCTACACTCACACTCTCTTTCGCATTCGGACTTTCACGCAAATTTCCACGTTCACTTCCACGCCCACTTACGCTCACACTTACACTTACACTTACACCTACACGGACACTAACACTTACACTTGCACGTACACTTACACTTACACTCATCACTATCATTCGCATTACACTTACAAATACCTTTTATACTGACACGCGCACTCACACTCCCACTTACACTCGCGATCACACGCACACGCACATCCTTGTTCAATATCCTTATATACCCCCACCTACGTCGTATTCCGGCCGATAGCAACCCAATCCGGGACCTCCCATCCGGATTGTAAAACATCAATATAAAGTGGCCGTTTTTCTTCTCAACATTGTCATTCTTGTCGTCGACCACACGCACACGCACACGCACACACGCACACACGCACACACGCGCACACGCGTGCACGCGCACACGCGCACACGCATACACGCACGCACGCACGCACGCACGCGCGCACGCGCGCACGCGCGAACGTGCGCACACGCGCACACGCGCACACGCGCACACGCGCACACGCGCGCACACGCGCACACGCGCGCACACGCACACACGCGCAGACGCGCACACGCGCAGACGCGCAGACGCGCACACGCGCACACGCGCACACGCGCACACGCGCACACGCGCACACGCGCACACGCCCACACGCCCACACGCCCACACGCCCACACGCACACACGCACACACGCACACCCGCACACCCGCACACCCGCACACCCGCACCCGCGCACCCGCGCACCCGCGCACTCGTGCACCCGCGCACGCACACGCACGCACGCACGCACGCACGCACCCCCACGCACGCACGCACGCGCGCCGCGCGTGCACGCGCACGCGCACGCACACGCGCACGCGCACGCACACGCACAGACGCACAGACGCACAGACGCACAGACGCACAGACGCACAGACGCACACACGCACAGACGCACAGACGCACAGACGCACAGACGCACAGACGCACAGACGCACAGACGCACAGACGCACACACGCACACACGCACAGACGCACAGACGCACAGACGCACAGACGCACAGACGCATTGACGCACAGACGCACAGACGCACACGCGCACAGGCGCACAGGCGCACAGGCGCACAGGCGCACAGGCGCACAGGCGCACAGGCGCACAGGCGCACAGTTGCGTACGCGCGTACGCGCGTACGCGCGTACGCGCACACGCGTTCACGCGCACACGCGCACAAGCGCACACGCGCACACGCACACGAGCGTGCGCGTGCGCGTGCACGTGCGCGTGCGCGTGAGCGTGCGCGTACACCCGCATACACACACACACGCACACACTCACACACACGCACACACATTCACACACATTGACACACAGTCACACACACCCACACACAAACACACACAAGAACACACACAAGCAAACACACACAAGAACACACACAAGACCACACACTCACAAGAACACACACACACAAGAACACACTCAAAATAACCCCCACACACTCAAGAACTCACAAAAGAGCACAAGAACACACACAGACAATAACACACAATAAAACATACACACAAAGATACACACACACACGAAACCACACATGCACACAAGAACGCACACAATAACAAACACACACACAATAAGACACACACACACACTCACACACACACTCACACACACACACTCACTTACTCACACACACAAAGATAACCAGACGCAGATCCTAGGATCCCCCTACTTTCCGTCCTGTGTTTCCCCAAAAAAACAAAGGAGGCGAGCGCGGGCGAGGCCACCCGAGTCGGTTGATCACGTGGTCCAAGGCCGCGGGCCTCATCCACGCCACGAAACGCGGGGACTTCACGCCTGCGGGTGCGGCGAGCGCCGACGGCCGGGGCGCGCGGCGGTGCGGGCCACATCATGCAGCAGTACTCGGAGGAGGAAAAGGTACCCACATCGCAACCCTTCCCTCGTTTTGCCTTTTCGGACCTCCTGGGAGGCCCTCGTCGCCACCGCTGGATTCCCCTCGAAATTCTGGTCAGAACGCACCCTGGGAGAGGTCTGGGGAGTAGCGGTATCGTTACCTTTTGGTGTCCCCAGATACATGTCCTTTCAACAATCTGGCCGGCAGGAACGGGATCACCTGCCTCGCCTCCGAGGGTCAGGAGGAACACGACAGCGATGGAATGTGACGGGGGTTCCTTTATGGGACAAGGGGGAGGATGCGAAGATGTACCAAAAACGATGGAATGTGAGGGGGGTCCTTCATGGGACAACGGGGAGGACCAAGACGAGGAGGCGTCCAGTGTAGCGCAAATAATTTGCTCAGATCCCCGAAATCATCGGGGCTGGGAGGGGTTGGGGGTAAGTGCAGATCCGTGCCTCCCGGGCCCAAGCCAGAGCTACCCCGGGACCAAAGTGATCCCTGATACTTCGGGCGTCCAACCTCCCGAATCGTCAGGGCCGGGGGCGGTCAGGGGGAACTACAGCCTCTAAAATAGGCTGTGAGTTCTTTCCCCTCCTGAACATGAGCAGTGTGGGAGCAAAGGGAGCGGGCTCGGAGGGAACGGGCTCGGCGGCCGGGCTTGCCCGAGGATGCAGCTGCAGTTGCCGCTCTCGGGCCGAGGGCGCTCCCGTTTCCTCCTCCTCCTCCTCCTCCTCCTCCTCCTCCCCAACCACAGCCATCCTCCTCTTCTGTCGCCCGACGGACGACAGCAGTGAAGTCAAAGTGTCGTACCTTTTCTCCAGCAAGAGAAACCTCGCACTCTCTTTAGTCAGTACACAGCTCCCAACGCTGTACAAACAAGGCGTGGAACGGTATGGGAAAGGAAGAGAGGGTAGGGTGGATATGGTATGAGTGATGAGGAATGAGTGGAAGTTGGGTCTTGAGCCAAAATGGTTACGACCCATGCTCATGACCTTCAAGCTCAGGGAGTCTAGCAGGGGCATCGGCCTTGAAAACCACCGGCCTCTAGACTCAAATCACACAGTACCCCGACAAACAGTGAGCTTGATAGGTCGCGGAGGCACCCTGGCTCTCCTCCGAGCCGATGGGTCGCACCATCTTGGAGAAAGAGAAAGCGGGCACTCTAGTGCCATTCATGTAAGTACTGCTGCTGCCGTCGTGCCGCAGCGAGTCCTGACGACCTCGCTCCGGCCTGGCTGGTCACGAATGTCTCGCTCGGCCCTGACGACCCTCGAGAGACGTGCACCGGCCATGTCCCGCCCGACCGTGACGAATGTCACTCGGCATGGGACGGCTGAACAGCACTGGCCTTGCCATCGTTCTCCTGCTGCTGGAGTTGCCTCTGGGATTCGGCTCTGGAGCGGCCTTTCCTACGGGGATCCTCGCGCCGGCCCTCGAGGGCCCCGCTTTCCGCCGAGAGACGCAAACACCCGGAGCGAAGCAGCTCATATTGAGCCGCGTTGGTTTTGGCAAGGTCCGATTTCGTCATGCAATCGACCGGAAGCAACGGATGCGGCATCCAACGAATCACACTCCCGACCTTTTGCATGATGTCTCGAACGACCGCGAGGTCGATTGCGGCCCGACGATCGGATCGAGAACCATTTGATAGCTTGCTGAGGGTGTCATCAATTCCCTTGGCGTCGACTATGCTGACACACTTCGAGGTCGAGTGAGCGATCAGCTGGCAGTCTTCCTTCAAAATGGCCGCAAAGGGGCCGACTTTCCCCTGCCAGGCTTCTGACACCACGTTCCCTCTCACAACATCTTCGAACATGAGATGAAGCCACTGAGCTTCAGCAAGAGCTCCGGAAAGCGCCAGCGTTTCTCCTGCGAGAGTGCTCGCCACCTGGCGCTTGACTCGGCATGATCTCCAAGCTAGGGGGGTGGCCCTTGCACGTTGACCGTGCGCTAGAGCGTTGTCTGCCAAATAGACCTGCCATGCTTGTTGTGGGAACATGCAGTCATCCGAGCCGACTCCTCCGCAGTCGCTGGCCGTCGCGAAAATGCAGCGGGAGGGGTCGAACTTGTGAATTATCACGGGCATGCTGGCCGTGGACCTAAGGTGGTCCACCATCTTATGTGCCTCGACCAGGTCCCTGACACATGGTGAGTTCACCTTGGTCGCTAGAATAGACGCACATCCGGCAGCCTCAGCCCGAGATTCCCGTCCAACCCAGTTCAGTTTGTAAACCAGGCTTCGGAACTCCGCCACCTCCGTCCCAACCAGGGGACTGGAGTGATCCCCACGACGCCCCCGTGATAGTGGTATCTTGCGGACCTGCTCGAGAATGTACTTTTCCTGGTCCACAAGAATACGCGGTGTGGCGGTGCCGTGTCCAACGAGTCGAAGCCTTCGACCGATGTACTCAACTCCGGCCTCGTCGAGTTTCTCCATTTTTCCGAACGTGAAACGCTTCTTAAACTCGGTCAGATACTTGTTCTGTTGACCCGGAGGGAAAGCGATAGCCCAGTCGTCAACCTCCAGCAGTACCTGCGCGACTAGGCGACCATTTTCCTTCTGGGAAAACCAGCAGGGCTCCAACTTGGCCCTCGTGAAACCTTGCCCCTCCAGAAACCTGGCCGACGTCTCATGAAACGCGAGAGGTGCGTCATCGAGCCCATACACAGGAGCGATGAGCTCGATGAGAGCCCCGGCCGGAAGGTTCAAGCCCTCGCAGGGCTCCACAAAAACCCGCCCTCTGGGCCGCTTGAGCGGATCGGACTGACAGAAGGCGTTCTTGATGTCGCCTATATGGACTTCTAAACCATACATGAGAGATATGGCCAGAAACAGCATGAGAGACTCCATGGATGGCGTGGGTGCATAAACCTGGAGTTCAGCGGTGTCCTCGTCCTGGTGTCCCCTCACGCACCAGCGCGACTTCGCCTTTGGTCGAGCTCCGACGCTGCCTTGGGGTTTCCAGCGGCGGACCATCCGACTCGAGACGACCCGATTGGGAAACAGCTGCCTGAGTTGACGCCCCTCGGCCGGAGCGTGAACTTTCACGGACTTGGTGGCAACGATTCCCTCCCACTCCTGCAAGTCGGAAGAGGCGAATTCTCTCTTTTCTTCGGGCGTGAGGTCTTTGAGACGCACCTCGCACCCTCGATTGGCTAACAGCGAGAGAGAAAAACCACCCGATTCTCCGGGCAGAACTTCACAGTCGGCATTGCCGTTGTGATACTGAGCCCAGGTGCCACTCCATCCCTCCTCGTCTAAAGCTCTCTCCACGTTATTGACATACGACACGAGTTCCTCATCACTCATTTCCAAAAGCGCATCTATCTTCGCGTCATTAATCTCAAGAAAACCTGACATAGGGACATCTTCCATGGCGGACCCCGGGGGCCGTCCGGGGGGGGGGGACCTGGAGCGCCTCACTGGCCTGGATTCCGGCCGACCTTCCAGCTCTTGGACCTGGGTCCGAACACGGCCCGGTGGGACCCCTCTGAAGTCCTCTCCCCTGGTGACCGAAAAACGCTGACCCTGACGTTTCATGCCCAAGTCTAATATCTCGTTCCGAAGAACCGTTCCATCCATAATCGGCCTTGGCACATTGGACTCCCCACTGGGTGTACCATCACCCGGGACCTGTCCGGCACTACGGCTCTCGTCCATGCGGGAGTCTGCTGCCGGATCGGCGATGACGGACACCTGCTGAGGCTCGGCCTCCAGCCGTCCTCCTTCTGGAGCCTGTTGGAGTGGGTGAGGCTGAGAGGAAGAGGAGTTGGAGGACTGACCCTGCACTGGATCGCTCGAGAGCGGAGGGAGCAGGGCGGCCCCCTCCGGATCAACTTGAATATACTTGTGCGGTCTTGACTCTTCTTCCTCGTCCCCTCCCTCGATACTGACCTCCCTAGAGCGAGATAAATCGGTGGGTGGCCTGGTCTCGCTCCCTGGATCTGAACCCGTGGCGTCGGCGACTTCTTCCTCTGGGATGGGGGACAGCCCGGGAGGGGGAACCGGCCGCTGAACGTTACCTCCGGGAGCTCGAGACCTGGCGGGAGGAGGAAGCGGAGCCCGAATGGGTGAGGCTTCCACTTCCACACCGTGTCCTGGTTCCCAGGCCTCACGAGGTGGCGGTCCTTCGGCCGCCACATTGACCCCCACACCCGTGCGGCCCACTTGGGCCTCTCGAAGAAGTTTCTGGACCCCAGGGTCGGACATAACCTCAGCGCCCTGACTCTCTGGCGACGTCGCATGCCTGACTTGCTCGGATGAGCACTTCCACAAGCGACTCCTCATGGCAACCCACACGGTCCCTCCGGACTGAAGAAGTACCAGTCCAGGTCCGACCCAACGGTCACGCTGGAGCGCGTACGTCTTCTTTCCGGAGGTCGGGGCTCGGCGCCAAACGAAAACCCACTGCCCCGGATAGACCCTGGCGTCTCTGTGGACGTTGCCCTTCGAGGCTTCCGCCAGCTTCCGCCTGCTTGAAGAGCGGAAAAGCTCCTGTCGAGCCAGGTCCCGGATAGCGTGTTGCCTGGCATAGTCCGTGGCCGCCGTGTCCTGGTCCCATGCCGTCTGAACAAGGTCTCCCTCCCCCACCTGTCTCACGCCATCGTCTGACAACATGTCATTGGGGAGTCTTGGGTTGACCCCATAAACGAGTTGAAAAGGGGTGTAGCCTCCTCTGTGGAGGTAGCGGTTCTTGGCGGCCACGACCTCGTGGAGAAGGGATTCTAACTCGGCTCGGGTGGTGATGAGACTGCTCTCGGAGGCCCTAAGCAAAATCTGTTTCACCCACCCTCCGTGGCGCTCAACACGCCCATTTTCCCAGGGACTCTCGGCGTCTATCACGTGCTGAAATACGCCGAGATGCTCAAGGCCTCTCTCGAAATGGCCCTTGAACTCGGCCCCCCCATCCGAGAGCACCATTTCAGGAGGTCCAAAAGGCCTGATCCAGGCCCTGAGAAAAGCCCTCCACGCCCCCTCCGAGGTTCCGTCGAAAACTTCCACAATCTGGAGATTCGTGCCGTGGCAAATGCAATTCAGCACTGGAATCGATTCCTCTTCAAAATTAACGTAGAAAGTATCGACGGCCATCACCCTGTTAAACTGGAAAGTGCGTGGCATGGCCACTGAGCGATGCCCGGCGGGCTCAACTTGGGCTTGGCAATCGGCACACTCATACTCGTCTCGGACAAATCGGATGACCTCTGGACGGGCGTGTGCCGCGCGCAGGACCTTAAGAAAGATCTCCTTGCGAGGATGTCCCAGATTCACATGAACTTTGTGGATCAACCGCTTCATGGGCGCAGTGATCTCCACTTCGTGCTCCCCAGGAACCTCCTGGAGAAGGGGCTCCTCGGCCTCACCTTCCGCGTCTTCTTCCTGCTCTGGAAGCTGCTCCGAGGACTCAGCCTGACTGGGGAAGGCCTCGACCCCAACCCGGCACACCCCAAGATCTTCTGAGCAGACTTCCGCCATCTCCTCAATAGTGAGGAGACTCTCCTGTTCCTGAATGCTTCTGAGCACTGCATCGGCGAAAGCCTTGCAGAGCTTGGGGGGGTATACCTGTGACTTCCTGGTTGTGTGTCCCCCTTCCAGGTGATGATGTTCGTGACCGCCCCTACACTGCCGTCCTGACAGCTGGCGAAAAAGGGCGGAGTCGTTGGTCATGATACGGGTGGACTTGCGAGAAAGAGTCCCCTCGACCACGGACAGACCGAACTCACACTGGTCTATGACTACTTCCATGACCCCCGGGAGCTTCCTGATCATGTCCACAACATGTTTTCGCCAAGACGCGGCCCCATTCGGATGCTCAAAAGCAAAACGTCGACCCTCCTGAACCTGAACAAGCGCAAGCTTCATGCAGAAAGCCAAAAGGTTCAGAGCTTCTCTTTTCTTGCGCTCTTGAACCTCCAGAGGCTCAGGAGAGGTTTTCCGAAAGAGCTCTCGGATCGGACTGAACTCAGCGCACGGGGGCTCCAGGAAAATCATCCACGGCTTCTTGGTCCGAACGAGCTCCATGGCCCTGTCCTGATCGTTTTTCTTCCTAAAGTCCCACCCGGTCGCCAGATCAAGACTACCCAGGGTGCGCAGCCCTGCTTCCTCTAGGAGGGGAGCGACTCGGGGTGGAGAGAAAACTTCAAGAAACGACCTCGACTTGAGATCTGAGGAGACCCTGCAATCGGCCACCAGAGACTGAAGCTGTCTCCTCTCGCTCTTAGTGAGAAACACTTCGTGGTCATCATTGTTCTGATCCCCGAGGACCGTGCTCGCCCACGAGGGCATGAGAAACTCGACCCCCTGAGACCCGATCCTGGACAGAGGCCTTGCTCCCATTGACAAAAGCGAATCCAGCACCTGGCGACGCTTGATCTTCCCCGGAGAAACCGAAAAAGTGACCCCCCCGGGATGAGGCAGCTTCTTCGCCCTCAGCTCCTGAGACAAGCGCCCGCTCACGTCCAGCGGCCGTTGTGGAAGGTCTTCCACCCGGCCTCTTTCCACTCGTGGTACTCCTGGCGCCGCTTCTCGGCGGCCTTCTCCTCCGGACCCGGTGTCCACGGGTCTCGGCTCTCCGGCTGGCGTGAGGGAGTGGCCTTGCCCTTGTTGTTGCCCTTGCCGTAGGGACCGACTGCTGCCGTCGGCGGGGCTGCCAGGTCCGTGCCCGGGAGTGAAATGCTGGCCTCCGTGGTCAGCGCCCCCGTGGAGCCGATCGGCATCTCGTCCGCCGTGAAGAGGCGATCCGGATTGCGTGGAGGAGTTGCTGCGTCCTTCTTCTGCCCGACCGGGGGACCGTATGTCGGATAGCCTCCCAGCGCTGGTGACCTCGTCGGCTGTGGCGCCCCCGCGTTGGCTGCCGCCTGCTGGTGCAGCATCTCCTGGGAGGCCATCGCCGCCGGCACGCTCGTCCCGTCGAGCGGTGCTGTCCCAATGTAGGCCCACGCTGTCGGAACCGCCCCTGGCGGCGCCCCCGCTGCGAGAGGTGGTGGGCTCTGACGCTGTGGCTCGATCATCTGCTGGCCCAGTGACGAAGGATGCCCCGACGGCACTGGCCGTTGTGGAACCTCTCGAGCCTGCGGTGCCTCGGCCTCCGCCTTGGGGGAAGAGTCGATTGCAGCGGCTGTGACCTTGACCTGGTCCGCCTTGCTGCTCGAGCTGCCCTGCGCCATGGCCCTGATCATTCGGCTGGCCTCCTGCGCCTGTCCCTGGGCGGTCGCGATCGCCGTCATCTGCTCTTTCACGGTGGTCGTGACCCGCTCGAGCGCCTCCTGCTGCGTCGCTTGCGAGGCCATCACCCCCTGGATCATGGCCTTCATCTCCTGAAACTGACTCTCGACCATGCCCTTCATGTCCCTCTCGGTCTTGGCCTGGTACTCGCGCATCTCCTCGAGTGGGTCGGAGGTGGTGTCCATAGCCTCCGTGTCGCTCTCTGGCTTGCGCTTCGTTGAGGACGCCCGGCGGGCTGCTGCTGCCGCGGACCTCTGTTCCGCCTGATCCTTCTGCAGCGCCTCGGTGACCTTCGCCGCGTCCTCCGCCACTCGCTGATACGCCGGCTGCCGAGCCGTCATGACTGAGCCGCCCGCCAGGCCTCCGACCATCATGCCCGGGTGAAGAGGCAGCGGAGCCCTCTCGGCCCCAGGAGGTGGCTTGGGTACGCATATCAAGGCCTGCCACTGTGGCTCGGCGGTCGCGCCCTGAGCCCAACCTTGTCCACACAGCGTGCACGCGGCGTCCTTCCTCTTGCACAGGCACATCTTCTCGTCTTTCACGGTCCCTTTCGTCGGCCTCAGCTCCCAGTATCCGACCCTCATCGAGCACCCGCTGCATACGAACCACTTCCCCCATGAGTTGGCTCCGAAGTTCACGAGCGTCGGTGGGTGCCAACACGTCTCGTACTCCTGCGATAGGCGGCGAAGAGACTTGGGCAGGTTGGTCGGCTAGAAGCGCTTGGCGCGGCACATACTCCCGAACTCCTCGGCCAGACGCGCCGACCAGTATAGCACCCATCCGGCCAAACAGGCCCATCCCTTCTCGCCCTTGTTGAGGTTCTCCGGGACGTAGGTCCCGGTGGCCCCGTAGACCCATGCTGAGTCCGCCTGGCTCTGCATGCGGTCCGTCATCGTATGCGGCCGCTCCTGAGCTCCACGACGCCCCCTCTGACCTGCCACACGGGTCGTCGAAGCAGCTGGCGGCATCGCGATCTGCTCTCCAATCAGCCTCTGGGTTGTCGAGGCTGTTGTCGAATTGCTGCGAGCTGAATGATTCGAGCCCAAGTGCTGCAAGGAAGGCGTACGGAGTCGAGGCTGGCCTTGTGGCCCACGTCGGCCACCTCCAACCCCGCGCCGTCGACCCTCCCCTGGCTCTGAAACGTCTCGACCTGGAACTCAAAGCCCTGGCGAGTCCCGAAGTACACGTACTGCTCAGCGCGGAGTCGGAGGTGCCGCCCGACTCCAGACCCCTTAGCGGACCTGTTCTGGAACCTGAGCTGTCCGGCCCAACTAAGGCCCCGACGTGCGTTCCGACCGCCTCTGACCCAGGATTCTCCCAGAAAAAGGCCCCGGACCCCCCTGGACGCTGTTCCGTCCCCCTCAGACTCCCCCAGCAGCTTCCGTGGTACACCTCCCCCAGGCCAGTGCTGACAGAAGACGCGATGATGTACTTCCCCTTGGCTTGAAACGCATCCTTCGGCAGCTGAGGGTGCGACCTAAACACGGAGGCCGGAGCTTTAAAGTCTTTAGCAGGAACTGAAAACTTGTCTACCTGTATGGTGCGGTGGGCCGACGGGAGCCTAGTCAGAGGCGTCGTGACCCCCAACTTCGCAAAAGTCAGAACTTTGTTCGGAAGATCCACGATTCCACCTAACATCTCTTGAAATCCTATCGGCAAAAGGGGTGGAACGTCCTGGTCCAGGACATCCAGCTCCAGCACCCCCATGCTACCCTCGATGCCTACAGGGATCAGAGCGGTGTGGGTGACCTTTACCCCCCCACCTACTCCGCGCGCGCTTGGGTTCCTGGGTGGGACCCTTGGGACGGCGAACCCCTTTGAGGCCCAGTGCCCCTCGATCTTCTGCAAAGCTTGTTCTCCTACAAGGCCTTGGCCGGCCGCGGTGTCGACCACCATGGCCCCAGGACCTACGGCGAGCAGGACAACTGCGTAGGTGGGAGGAGGAGGCTCGTCGAAGCACTGGGAGGTGGAGTGATTTAAAGCATTCACATACAGAAAAGTCAGACCCGTGGCAGGAGACCCCTTTTCGTCCTTGGCTCCTGCGCCCTGCTTCTGTGGGCACTCTCGAGACCAGTGTCCCTTCTGATGACAGACGCGGCATCTTGTGCGCTTAATTAATTCAGCAAGCGGAAGACGGTTCTTCCGCGCTCTGAACGTGCCGTCTGCTGCCCTGTGGCCGGGCCTGCGAGCCTTCTCGCGCCCATCACTGCCACGGCCCTGGCCAGACCTATCGTAGAACTTGCGGTCGGTCTTCAGCTGTCTCTTCAAGTCGCGGTTCTGCTTCCACGTCTTGCGGCGCTCCTGGTTGATGGCGGCCAGCGCTGCAGGTGCGTCGTCCTCCCCGACGTCGGCCGACTCCAGGATCGCCCAGACCTCTGCTTCCCCGTCTGAGTCCATGGAAGAGACATCCGAGTAGTCAAACAGGGACTCATCGTCGCGTTCGACCTGATAGGTAGGCACCTGAGGTGTAGGCGCCTCCGAGCCCATGGTGGCGTAGGTCCTGCGCGCCTTGAGGTGCTCTCGATGGGAGATGTCCATCTCCCGAATAGCCGAGAGAGCCGACTTGTAGTCCTTCTGGTCCCTCATGAGCACCTTGACCATCTGCGCCGAGCGCTCGTCGAGAGAGACTCCTTCCTCAAGGAACATCAGTTTCCACTCGTCCGGAAGCGGCAGCCCCTGCGTAGCTACCCTGTCGAAGGCCGTGTCCACACGTGCACAGTACTCGGTGAGATTCTCTCCCTGCTTGCGTGAGTAGTCCAGCAGGCACTCTCGAGCGACCTTCCGTCGCTCGTCGCCGTGCCTCTCGCCGGACAGCAGGTCAAGGCGTTTGACAATGACATCGAAACCCCATGAACTGCACAGCGTGTCGTCATCGAGGTCCTCGAGTTTCCGTTGAAGATCTTGATCGAGAGAGCGGAAGAGGCGATCAGCCTGCTTGTGGGAGGGAACGTCCGTCAGTGTTCTCCAGCGCAGCACCGTGCGGCGCCACATGCGGTAGTCCCCCCAGCCTCTCCACTTCTCGGGGTCGGCGAAGTCCTTGCCAGTGTTGGTACTGGGGCGATCGTCGTCTGGTCCGGAGTGGCGCTTATTGGGCTCCCATTTGCTGTCCTTGTAGTTGTCGTTCCATCTCCATCCGGATGACCAGTCGCCCCACTGCTCGCCTTTCCAATGCTCTTCCCCGTAGCTTTCCCAGGTCCAAGCCGGAGTCCAGGTGGGTCGCGAAGAAGTCCACTGCTGCTCGCCGGGCTTGCAATCCGGCTCTCGCCAGGTACTTCTCGTCGCGTCCCAGGCACCTGAATGCCACTGCTCCGACCTGCCCTGGGACGCCTCGGTGGCGGACGCGGCAGCGCCGCCACCGGACCATGTCCCGGCACTCGTCGACTCGTGCTCTGGCGGTGGTGCGTGCCAGCCTGACCACGAGCGATCCTCGGCGCTCGACCACAGAGCACTAGAACTCTGCCCGTGATCGTGCCAACGTCCACTGTCGTCGCCACCCCCGTGTGAGTCACGCTGGCAACTCTGGGAACTGGCCGGCACCACATCCAGTAGTAGTAGACGTGCCAACTTCTCTGCCTCATCTAGGTCGAGGTGGAGACCGTCGTGCCTCATCAGTGTGTCAGTCACTGCCCGTACTGCAGAATGCTCCCCTCGTTCTTCTTGCTGTGTCTCTCGATTAGCACCTTGCTCCGCTGCTGCCGTCATTGGTCCGCGGACTCAGAGCTGCTCACAGCTCCGCTACCACTGTCGCCCGACGGACGACAGCAGTGAAGTCAAAGTGTCGTACCTTTTCTCCAGCAAGAGAAACCTCGCACTCTCTTTAGTCAGTACACAGCTCCCAACGCTGTACAAACAAGGCGTGGAACGGTATGGGAAAGGAAGAGAGGGTAGGGTGGATATGGTATGAGTGATGAGGAATGAGTGGAAGTTGGGTCTTGAGCCAAAATGGTTACGACCCATGCTCATGACCTTCAAGCTCAGGGAGTCTAGCAGGGGCATCGGCCTTGAAAACCACCGGCCTCTAGACTCAAATCACACACTTCCTCCTCCCCTGTTCTCCTCCTCCTCCTCCTCCTCCTACTCCTCCTCCTCCTCCTCCTACTCCTCCGCCTCCCCTGTCCTCCTCCTTCTCCTCCTCCCCTCCAGCTGCTTTCCTTGTACAGTCGGACCTGGGACAGGAGAACACCCTTCAAGAACGCGAGGCCCTCCGTCGGCCCAACTGCGCAGAACATGTAAGGGCACCCTTCTCAGGATGCACAAAGGACATCCAACAGACACGAAGAGCATTGGGGCACCCTGCCCGAGCCAGCGTCGACTTCATACCTCGTTCCGACTGTACTCACGTCCTCCCTGTCGCCCCCCCAGGCGTGTCCGTGGGCGGGCCCGGGCGTCTTGCTGGACCTCCCCACAGCTCGAGATCACGAGGCCGCGCGATCCCAACGGGCACAAGGATGGAACCAAGGCCTTTTTCAAAATTGGAACCTCATTGGCGGCGCGCGCATTCGTCTAAAAAGCTTGCAATCATCTGAAACATGGAGGTCGGTACATGTTCCAACCAAAATGGGGCTCACGCCTTGGCGCCGCGCACATTCGTCTCCAAAGCTTGCGCCAATTACAAGGATGGAGGCCAATACCTCTCCAAAGTGGGACTCTCGCCTCGGACTTTCTGACAAGAGCCACGACAAGCGGGGCTAAGGTGTGCAGCAGGTACACGGGTGGAAACCCATTACTTTTCAAAGTGGGACTCTCGCCTTCGCACCGCGCACATTCGGATTCCAAGCTTGAAGCAGTTCCAAACATGGACGGCGGCTCCTTCTCAAAATGGAGGTATCGCTCCAGCGACGCGCAAATGCGTCTGGACACTTATTAGCTGCAATTTCAAGGACGGGGGCCGGTACCTTTTCCAAATGGGGCTCTCGCCTTAGAGCCGCGCGCAGGGCACCTCTTGCACATGGAGGCTCTCGCCTTGGCGACACGGTCGTTCGTCATAACAGCTTGCAGGAATTACAAAGATGGAGGGTGATTGTTTTTTTAAACAAAAAATGAATCTCTCGCCGTAGCGCAGCGCTGAGTCGTCTTAAAATCTTGCTACAGTTTTCAAGGATGAGGGGCGGCTGCTATTGAACATGGGGATCTCGTTTTGGACCTCCTCAAGGAGAACGAACATGAGCCTGAACACATGCTGGAGCTGAACGGATGAGGGCGGCTCACTTTCAAAAGTGGACTCTCGTGAGGGACGTCCGCAAATATGATGGCCAACGGTGTAAGCTTGTGCAACTATTTCACGGGTGGGGGGCGATTCCTTTTCAAAAGGAGCTCTCGCTGGACACCCCGCTGGCCTATATGATCCTACATTGTCGCATCCTTTCTACTGCGCACAAAGGGTGCAATGCCCTCAATCCTCCTCCTCCTCCTCCTCCTCCTCCTCGGTCCTTTCTTCTCCTCAATCCTCCTCCTCCTCCTCCTCCTCCTCTAAAGGGGGACTGGTTGTTGCATCCAGGGTTTACTCTGGCCCTCACAACACATGCCGTACTACAACAACACTGCGCCGTTACGGCCACACCACGCTGCAACATTGTAACGCTATTTCCCAAACGCCCCTTAAAACAACGCTGTACCGGGTCTGTTCGGAGGAGCCTGGCATCCGCCGCCGTGAAGGGAGCACTGACTGAAACGTCGTCAGGTCTCTTCGAGTTCTCTGTATCGAGCCGTGTAGCAGGAGTCCAGAGCTCCAATTGTCGGATCTCCTGAGGCTTGTCGCAGGACCTCTTGGGATCGCAGCAAGACGCCCCCAAGAGGCCTCCCAAAGACTCCTTGAGGCCTCCAAGTTGCCCCACGACAACAAGAGACCCCAATAAGCATCCAGAGGCCTCGTGCCCACAACCACGGCACGGTAGCGGCGTGGGCTGAAGGTCAATAGATCCGCCGCCCAAGTTGAGGTGCCGATGTCTATAGCTCTGTCTGGTTCTCCAATGGCCTTCTACACATCCCGCCGACAACTGCACAACGTCCGCCTCCAAGACGGCGCAGGTGGGCCAATATGGCCTCCAAGATGGTGTCAAGACGCCTTCAAGACGGCCAGGATAGCCCAACGTGTCTCCAAGACGGCCCCAAGATCTCCCGAGAGGCTCCGATGGCGCACCCAAGACGGCCCAGGAGGCCTCCAAGATGACCTCCAGGCTCGAAGAGGCCAACATCGTTTTTTTTCCCACTGGCGTTGAACCATCCTGGCGTTCGCGCCTTGTCGGGCTTCCGACGGCCCAAGATGGCCCAAGAGGCTCCGAAGATGGCCCAAGAGGCCTGCAATCGGGCTCTAAGGCGGTCCAAGAAGACTCCAAGATGACCCAAGAGACTTCCACGGCGTCCCTAAAGCGCCTCCATAGGCCGCTACCACGGCGCCAAAGAGGCCTCGAAGCTGGTCTGAAAACGTCAAGCAACTGAATGCAACTGCCGTATGAACGCTCAACTGAGCCAATCACGTACACAAGCATTTACCTTTCCTCGGCCTCCGAAAATTGCCCGTGGGACTCTGAATGCTCAGATCTGTCAGGGCGGACCATTTTTCATAGCCGGATAACGTGGCGAACTTTGCCAGCTGGCGTCTCTGCGTTCGCTGCAGTCACCCGCCTTGAGAGACATTTATCGGGCAATGAACTCTGCGCATTAAGACTCCAACGCTCGTACCCATGCAATAAGGATCTCAACTTCGAAATGGCGCGCCGAGCGCTGGGTCGATGACGTCCGGCCCGTAGATATCGGTGAGCTGCACTGTTTCCTGGCAGCGCAGCCGAGCGTTAGTGTGTGATGGAGCAAGCGTCAGGTGCCAAACGAGTGGCGAGGGACTCGTTGGAATGCTTCGTTTTGCATCTGCCACGAATGTCGGGACACTTCGCAAAATGAGTCTGAACAACCACATGAGTGTGGAACCGGCCATTATCAAAACATACGTACATACTTGTACTTCCTGCTCACTACTCCCTGGAGTGGAAATCCATGCAAGTAGGAACTGTCAGGGCTGAACAATGCCACTTGCTGGAGAAACCGCGTTGGAACATGATGCGCAGCAACGGCTGCAACCGTCACTGCAACGGACACTGCGCCCCAAATACAAAACCGCACACCAACATCACCAGAAACGCCTGGACCGAGGCTGTAGAATCGCTGGCAGGCGTCCACGTGTCGGGCAAGGCACGCCTGCTTGCAAGTGGCAACTCGGATTCTGGCGACGCTTGAAACGGACTGTGCAGGATGGCGACGCGAGGCTCCGCGATTCTACACTCGTCATGCTCAGGCGAACGCCAGCTGCTGGACCCAATGGGGGCCTCGTCCGCGTGTGCCTTCGAGTATTCATGGCACGCTCCCAGAGCAGGACGAATATAGAGGAAGAAACTTACTTACGGAGGTCCGCGCAGGTATTCGGCAGCGAGCCCAGGGCGTAAGTGAGAAGGGGCGGGTTTTCTCAGAAGGCTCGAAAACCCCGTGGCCATCTGAGAAGTTCCCCGAGCCTTCCCCTGAGACGCTGACAGCTTCTCAGCAGGCGCGAGGGCTTCTGAAAAAAGCCCCGCCGCCTTCCGAGAAGGAGAAGTTCTCCTTCTCGCGTTCCCCCCGGGCGCGCCGCCCAACCTGGTTTCGGGCCACAGCTCGGATCTCCGGCGGCCGCTCGTGACGACCCGAGCACCCCCGGGACCGCCCTCGGCGAGGCGCAGCTGCTGGCCAGTCTCCCGAGGCTGGAAAAGCGCTGAGAACCGACGAAAACGTCCGAACACCTCGAACCTCGAATCCGAAACTTCCCCCCTCGCCTCTCCCCTCCCCCCTGGCTCGCCACCGAGGGTACAGAGGAGGAACCTTACGGAGGCCCGCGCAGCATATGGCGGATCGGTGCTCTGCCCCCCCCCCCCCTCCCTAGTGAGGCGGGGATTTATCCTTATCCACCGCCTGGGAACTGACGCCCTGGTGCCTCAGCGGGCGGTGGATATGGATATATGTTGGCCCCTGGGGGCCCGAATATATCCATTTCCACCGCCTGCCGAGGTCACCGAAATTTGATCCTCCAGGCGGTGGTCATGTGTACATCCAGGGCGGCCAAGAAGGGGCATGCGGGGATGTAATGAGATAAGAAGAGGCGCCATGACATGTACGGAAATATCATGGCCCACGACATGATATCCTCCCCCCTAGTCATCACCCTCTCTTGGCCGGCCGGCCCGAGCATCTCGCGCGGACCCTTCGACGGTTTGTGTCTCTGCGCCGAGGTGTCTTCGAGATGGGGGCGAGCTCGACCCCTCTCGAAGAAGATACATGACAAAACGTACGATTCGGGACGATCGAAATGGGTACGGAAAGAATGGGTACAACGACCGACAGCAGTTCCTGTTCATGTTGAACAGGATTCGTTATCGACAGAAGGCCGCCTGCCCAGCAGCGGCCGCTGTTGGCTTGTGCCAGCATTTGTTGTAGGGCATTGAACCCATTTTTTCCGTACCCATTTCGGGCGTCCAAAACGATATATCGCCGAACCCTAACCTCATCTGCCTTCGAATATTCCAAGGAATCCAAGTGGATAGCGCGGAAAGCAGAGACCCAGGTAAGGGGGAAGATGACCATGGCCACCCAGCACTGGAGAGCCCACAGGGACCGCACGCGCCCGACAGGGAGCTGGTCAGGGGCCACTTGTACGCAGGCAGCATCTCTGCACCACCACCGTGCCAGGCCAGGGCCATCCTGGCCCTGGCATGGTGTCTACGTACGCCATCCTGGCCGGGACCCTGGCCTGAACGGTGAGGGGAAGGAAACGAGAGGAGGAGGGAGGAGGAGGAAGGAGGAGGGAGGAGGGGCGAGGGGGAGGAGGGGAGGAGGGAGGGAGGAGGGAGGAGGAGGGAGGGAGGAGGAGGAGGGAGGAGGGAGGAGGGCGGAGGAGGGGGAGGAGGAGGAGGAGGAGGAGGAGGAGGAGGAGGAGGAGGGAGGAGGCGGAGGAGGTAGGAGGAGGAGGAGGAGGGGAGGGAGGAGGGAGGAGGAGGAGGGGAGGGGGAGGGATGAGGAGGAAGGGGGAGGATGAGGAGGGGAGGAGGAGGAGGAGCCCGCAGCCATCTTGGCTCGAGGGAGCAAGCTCACGGGCGGCCCTCGCGCCGCGCGGAGCCTGGGGGTGCCCAGCGGGCGCGCAAGAGGCCACGGTCGGGCGGCGGCGGCGGCGGCCGAGCGCGGGCGGCTGCGGGCGCTCGGACCCTGGCCGGGCGCCTCCGCAGGGAGCGCCGCCCGGAGACGGGGACTTCGCGTGCTGCCGCCCGTGCACGGCGCACGCATCCTCCTCCTCCCTCCTCCTCCTCCCCCTCCTCCCCCCCCTCCTCCCCCCGCCCCCCCCTCCCCTCCTCCATCCACCCCCCCCACCTCTCCCTCCCTCCTCCCTCCCCTTCCCTTCCTCCCTCCTACTCCTCCTCCCTCCCCCTCCTTCCCTCCACCCTCCTCCCTCCCTGTCTGCCTCCCACCCTCCCTCTCCTCCTCCTCCCCCCTCCTCTCCTCGTCCTCCCTCTCCTCCTTCATTTCCCCTCCTCCCTCAGCTCCTCCTCCTCCTCCCTCTCCTACCTCCTCCTCCTCAGCCTGCTCCTCCTCCGCCTCCTCCTCCTCCTCCTCCTCCTCCTCAGCCTCCTCCTCTTCAGGCGCTGCGCGTGGCGCTGGATGCGCACTGGCGGCTTGCTGACGTGGTCGGCCGCCACCTCCCGCCTCTCGGGGAGGAGCTGGCCGCGGCCCGCCTCCTGGGCCACAGCGGCGCGGCGCCGGCGCAGGCGGAGGAAGCGCTGGCCGCGGGCAGCCAGGCGCGCCATGCCCCCTCCGCCCGGAGCATCTGGCGGCACCCTGCCGCTGCCCGACGTGTACGACGGGCGGCAAACGGAGGTGAGCAGCGACGACGAGGGCAGAGCACCTTCCACGGTTGCACCCGACCCGATCCTGCATCAGATACGGTCGAGGACACGGTAGTAGCCCTCTCCGACGGCGAGTTCGAGGGGCATTGCGAGCAGGTCCAGCAGGTCGTCGACGCCGCTTCCGAATCGTGCGGGGTCCGCTCGGAGGAGAACGAGGTTCCGCAGGTGCATGTCGAGGAGCTGCAGAACGCGGCAGGAGATGTTCGCGGTGTCGGCGGCGCTGCCCACGCCGGTGGAGGTTCTCATTTTGTTCGTGGTCGTGAAGGCGATGCGGTTCTCCACGGTGGTGATGGTCATCTGACGGACGGTCTCGTTGATCCTTGTTTGAGTGCTGCTTGTAATTCTGAAGGCGACGTTCCTCAACGCCTGGGTGCCACCAGTGCGTCCTAGTGGATTGCACCGACACCAACTTCGATCTGGGAGGCTTTGAACGAGGTCACGAACATGCACTCCCAGACCGTGGGTGCCTTCAGCATCGCGCAAAGAGCCCGCACCTGCATCGTTGTGCAACCCTTCAGGAAGAGGCTGGCCAAAGTCGAAAAGTATTAAGCAGCAAAGGTGAAGGGCGCGGGAGAAAAAGACAGCGTGACCATCTTGAACGTCAATGGCCGAATTCATGACGAGCTAGTGGAGCTTTCTTCCGCAATTGCGAGGCCCTTGACAACGGCCAAGGATAAGTGCCAAGCTTGCGCTAGGAAGCGCCACTTTGGAAGCGGTGCCGAATGCAACGACTGTGCCAGAAGGCGACGCGGCAGACCCTGATCCTCGCTTCACACGCCCTTCACTTTACCCCTTCTCTCCCTACTTGTCCTCTCTTGCTGCATCGGTTAAGGATGCACGGCGAGCCAGGGCCTCTAGGAGGATCATAGTTGACTTGAGGGGGGTAAGGGGGACGCGGGGGAGGTACAGTCAGGTCCAACATAGCAGCAGGATGATTGGGCTTCCCATGTTGTGCAACAGCAGCGTGCGAGGCAGAGGCGATGTCGTACTGCGATGCGTAATGTATGTACAGTTTCTCCCCTGGTCAGGGCGCCTGGCCCTACGTAGACGAATCCAGTCCAGCAGTCCTGCATAGCGAGTGCGCTGAAATCCCAGCTGCCGACAACAGAGCAGCAAGGTGCCACCTGATCTCTTCACATGCCGCGTGCAGGTAGCAGACAGCAGTGGGGAAGATCTGTCAGGATAGCGTGAGGAAGGGTGAATGCGCTGCCGTGGACAGGCCCCCAGGCAGCAGGCATAGAAAGCGAGAACACTTCGCCAGTAAGTTCGTATGACCTCTTCTGCTTTTGACCCAGGGCCCAGATCGAGCACTGATCGGATCCCTCCTGATCAGCTGTCCTGCCCTTTTCCGATCCCTCCCTCTCTCTCTACTGTCCTCTCTGCTGCACCTTTGAAGTATGCACGGCGAGCCCTGCCAGGGCTCTTAGGAGGACAACTTATGTTCGGTGGGGGGGAGCTTGACGTGGGGGGATCCAATGACACAGACCTGTATCAACAGAGTGCCGCTGGATTTTGCTGCCGTGGTCCTCGGTTTCTCGGAGTCCGAGTGCCCCCTCTCATTGACCTGTCCAGTCTAGCGTGGTTGCACTTGGACAGAAGGGGTGTTGTAATGGCTCGCGTGGCCGATCTCTGCCAGTGCGGGGCTGTAGAGCTGATCTCACACAACCAGGACCAGTATAGCAGCAGAGAGTTTGGGTCTTATTTTTGTGCACCTGCCGCATGCGAGGCAGGACTCGATGCCGTCCAGCGATACACACTGCATGTACAGTTTCTCCCCAAGCCAGGGCGCCTGGCCCAGGATGGACGAATGCAAATCAGCAGCCCCGCGTAGCGAGTGCGCTGCAATCCCAGCTGCCGACGACAGAGCAGCAAGGCACCATAGAATCTCTTCACATGCCGCGTGCAGGTATCAGTCAGCAGAAGGGGAGGGACAGTCTGAATGGTGAGTGAAGGGATGATGGTGCTGCCTTGGAGAAGCCTCCAGGCAACAGGCACTGAGAGCGAAAGGGTTTTCTCTCTCTCTCTCTCTCTCATTATTTTCTCGGGTGTGGGCTGAACTTGCTCGACCTATACCTCTTGCGTGCAACCGTGACACCGTGAGGAGGAGGAGGAGGAGGAGGAGGAGGAGGAGGAGGAGGAGGAGGAGGAGGGCCTATACACCATCCTGGGTCCCAGGGTGGCCCTGGCCTGGCACGGTGGTGGTGTACATATGCTTTTGTCGGAGAGGAGGGCGATGGGGGGAGGACGACCAGGGCCACCCAGCAGTGGAGAGCCCACGGAGAACGTGCGCGCCCGACAGGGAAGTGAACAGGGGCTACCCGTCCTCTACAAAGTGAACGTTTTCTGACTCGACTTCTTGACATCGGGCGAAAGGGGGGGGGAGGGGGGCGGTCCGGCTCCAGACCTCCGCTTGATGCGGCTGTTTGCAGCAGTGCGTCCCCTTGGGGAGGCTCCACCTGCTCGAAACAGGTGCCAAACAACCAGCCAAGATCTACTCCATGGGGGGGGGGAGGGGGGGGGCGAGGGCCCGCGCCGATCGGCAAAACTGAAGGGGAACTGGGACACACAAATAAATACACACAAATAAAAATATCCCCATATTTTCCTATATTTTCTGGGTTTCTGTCTTCCCCCCCACTCCCCATATTTCCCATATTTTCTGGGGAATCGCCGATTAATTGTGTCTGTGTGTTTTTTTCCCTCCTGAAAAACAAGGAGTACGATCACGATCACCAAACAAAGCGAGCCAAGGCTGCCTGCGGCCTGGTGCAGCAAGCGGTGGCCTGATATACGGGCCCGCGTGCGGAGCGAGGAAGCCGAGAACGGGCGCGCCAGACCACGCACGTGAGCACGGCTCCCCGCCCCACGAGGCCTACGGCAGGCTCGTGTCGTGCCGACCCCAGCGTTGGTTTTTGACACCGCAGGGATCGTTCAACTTTGAACGATCGGCCGCTGCCGCAACGTCCGATCGTTCAACGTCGATCGATTCTGGGTCGCCAGCGGCGTTCAACCTTGAACGTCGGCGGCGGGGTCGCCGCCGGTCGACACGACGCGAACCTACCGTACGTGAGCACGGCTCCCCGGTCCACGAGGCCTACCCCGTGATGCGAACGCGCGCGCAGAGGGTGCCTTCGAAACCAACACAGGCTCCTGCACGTGTGCGTCCTCCTGTCGCACCTGGTTGGCCTCCGGTGGGGCATGTCCTCCTGCAGGCGGATTCCCAAAAATCCAACAGAGCCAACACATGCACCAACGTGGTCAGACAGATTCAAAACATCGTCCCCACACTATTTTCTGACTGTGGTTGAGCAGTCGTCCTGTAGAGGGACACGCCCGACTTCAGATTTAGCCTCGCGCTCCGCGCTGCGCCAGATCCGAAGCGCGGTCATCTTCACACCCCCGAGCGTAAAACAGGGCTAGGATCGGGATAAATCGCTCCAGAGCGTTCCGGAGCGCTCTCAGAGCGTTCCGGAACGCTCTGGAGCGGCCGCGGCGCCCAATGCATCCTCCAGACCCGCCGATTCTCAGAGATTTCGAGGTATCCCGATCCGATTTTGTCCCGATCTTCGCGTCGTTTGACCCCGAGCGGCCTCCTCGGATGGGGGGGCTGCTACCTCTGCCCCGGCGGCGGGGCGCGGAGCGCGATCCCCCTCGCGCCCCTGGCGGGTGCCCACGACAGGAGAGGACGAGAGCGCGGACGATGATCAAGGCCTCCCACTGCTGGGCTTGTCTTCCACCGCCGCTACCATGAGCAGGAGGGGGACGGGGTCCTCCTCCTCCTCCTCCTCTTCTTCCTCCTCCTCATCCTCCACCTCCTTCCCCCCTCAACTCATGGTGGTGGTTGGAAACAGGCCCATCAGCCCACGGCTACAATACAATTCAAAACCAACCGGATCGACAGCGAAATCGAGACCGACCGAAACCGCCACCGACCGAACGCAGCATCGCGACGCACTGGACACCCTCAGGTGGAAATGAGGTGTAAAAAGAACGCCGCAGCAACAAGGAATCGCTCTCACGAAGAGTGTGGTGGTCCTTGTCGCCAGTGTAGTCCTCGAGAAGGTGGTATCTGTTAATATCGGACTCCCACGCGATGTCATCCACGCTCTCCTCAGGGGCATACGAAATATATTCCAGTGTCAAAGAGAGAATGCGAACGGCAAGATGATGCAACACCGCGCCAACCACGCCAGGGTGTGTAGGCACGCGCGGCAAGATGTATTCATGTGCCTTGAGGCCTTCAGCAAACGGAACTGCGAGAAGAAACGTGACTAACGACACAAGGTGGCATACAATGATACAGACAGAGGATACCACATTTCGCATTGTCGGTTTGGTTGCTGCCCTTCCTAGTTGGTGTTTACACCCTGAAGGCGGGGGTGCGTGATGAGGTTGAGGATCATGAGGGAGACGGTGGACATGGGGTAGTACAAATGAAACAAAACGGGGCTAGAGGAACACCAGTTTCGATTTCGTATTCTGACAACGGGCGCCATCCATGGATCTCTCATGTGCAGTTCTGGCGTTCCTTTCCTGTGAAGGGGGAGCTTGGGCCAGAAAAGCCCAGCCCAGGACGGGGTGGCTCCATGCGGGAGGCAAAAGGGAAACGCAGCGCAATCGCAAGTCGGCCGCCGCGCGAATGACCGACGGAAAAGGGAGGAGGAATGCATGAGAAAGAGAGGATAAGGGAGGCGAGCGACCAACGAAAAGGGAGGAGGGAGAACTAAGGAAGGGATGGAGGACAGATCAAGAGAGGATCTCTTCTTCGGTACCAAGGAATGAGAATATATGCATGACGCAAGAGGGGGCGGATACTATATGCGGGAGAGAAACGGACACTACGGTGAACCCGCAAACATAAGACCATCGCGAAACAGATCTGGGAAACAATATGGTGGACACGCTGGGCGCGCTCGCGCCGCGTCTGACGTGCTATAGCCCTGCTTCGACAAAAGCTCCTCCAGGACCCCCTGTCTGTTCATATCTTCTGGGGGCGAACCCCGTTCTCTTCGACCTGCGCATATCCATTCTAAGCAGGCTTCCTGCCCCACGGTGAGCGGCAACCTGTGGTCGAACGAGCCCACCTGGGCCCCGTGAGTCTCGATGTGGATGGCGACGGTTCCGGACGCTCCATCCTCTCGGTGACGCCTTCGGAGACTTCGCCGGCGGACGGTGTGGCGCAAAACTCTGGGCTGACTGCCCGTCCCGTCAGCGATCTCGCCAACCGTCTCGCGAGGTGGAAGCAGCCGAAGTGGACGAAGTTCTCGGGCCACTCGGCGCTCGCGCTCTGCGTCGCCAGCCTGTAGAATCTGGCGCCGCCGCCAGCTGGTCCAGCCTGCTGCCAGGGCAAAGGGAGGGGATTTTTCCCCCGCGCTCCCCGACCCTCTTCTTGCTGTGGGTGGGGCCTCGCCGCTCAACTCGGGCTTTCCTTGCCTGCTTGATGATGATGTCCGCATCACCCCCGATCCTCTCGGACATTCAGCCCATCAGCTCGGGCACCAGCATGACGGCGCCTGCCTCCACGTGCTGGCCTGGCAGGACCAGGCTCTCGTCCGCGAGGCCCGCGCCCTGGCCGCCGCACTTGTCGCCGCCCTTCCTGCCACCCGAGACCAGCTTCGCCACGTGCTCCTGTTCGTGCGCATGCTCCACCAACCGCGCCTGGCAAGACGGCGTCTCGAAACGAACCGGGTTGCACAGCTCCAAATGGTTGCGCCCTCTTGCTTCCGCCACAGGCGCATGCGCGGCGTCCCCGTGCCCCCGCGCACAGCGCCCAGCCCGTGCAGCTTCACGAAATAACGAAATTGCTCCAAGGGGCTTCCCCCTCTGCGGCTCAGGAATAGCATGCACCACCTGGACGCCCACAGGTCCGCCATCGACCAACTTATCAAGTCCGCGACGCTCCACTGCGATATGACGTCCCTCCTCTGAGACCGCTGCTGCCCGACGTCCTCGATCCGAACCTTGAAGACCCTGGCGTTTCCGTCGGCCTCGGCCCCGCTCCAACTCCGAACCTCGGATCGTTTCATCTGTCGCATGCTCTTCACGCTTACGTCGGCGCGGGCAGGCAGCCCACACGGACCCACCCCGCTGGCACCAGCAGGCAGCACGACCTCCCTTCCGCGGAGGTGATGGCCGTCGTTCCCACAAGCTCGAAGGCCCGTGCGCTCCGCCTGGTCGTGCGCCACGTCGAACTCCTGCTGAGTCGGGGCCGCCCCGAACCTGTGCACGTTGCCCCGCGCGAGGCCAGCTGGTGGCGGCCATCGCGCGTCCCAGACACCGCCGCCCTGGTAGTTTTACTTCTCTGGGTAGCGAGCCCATTCTGGGCCGAGGATGTGGTCAGTCGTCCAAAGCTCACGACGCCTCGCCGGTGGTGCCACGGCTCGCCATTCCCCTCGCGCAGCACGAGCTCCTGCCCGCTCGCCGCCTCCTCGGGCTGACCCAACTCCGGCGGCACCTCTCATCTCGGGGGCGGCTGAGAGGGGGGCGTCCAAGAGGGGGGGGCGCAACTCATGGCCGGCGGCACGTGCGCGGCCCAAGGGGGGGGCCAGGGACGTAATGAAATAAGAAGAGGCGCCCTGAAATCTGGGGAGATGTCATGGCCCCCGCCATGATATCCCCCCCCCCCTAGTCATCACCCCCCTCTTTGCCCCCTCCGATTATCACAAGGCGCCGCCAGCTGCCCGTGCCAGCCCACCCAGCGCCTCGGCGCTCGCGAAGCCGACGAGCAGGCCGAGCTTGAGCAGCACGGTCACCCCGCCCCGCAGAAGCCCGCCCCCAGCGCCGGTGCCCTGCGCCGCTGGAGCGCCCGGGCACGCAGGGCAGGAGCTCTGCCTGGCTGAGCCCTGCAGGGGGATTGTGGACGAAAAATTAAACATTAGGAAAAATGCTCAAGCATAGTCCACAAATGGTCAAACCATACTCCCCAGACTATTTTCTGACAAGTTTGAATATTCCTCCTGTGGAGGGACGTGCCCGACTTGCGTTTAGCTCGCCCTGACCGCCGGCACGTCGCCCCACATCCACTGCGAGAGCGAATGAGAGCGGTGGCCTGTCCACGAAGTACGAGCTTGAGCGAGGTCGGTTGCGATACAGCACATCAAATGACAGATTCGGCCAGCCCCGTGAGTCTGGGGGCCCTAAGATCAGAGTGCAAATGGTGACACATGTGTGTATGCGTGCGTGTAACACGTTCTGCAGCTGAGTATATGCGTTGTTTTGATCAGCTATATGATTTGCAATGCTATATGCTCTGCTGTGCTATGCAATGGCATGCGCTATATCCAATGCTAATTGGCATGAGAGAAGAGAGTCCTCAAGGAAACGGGTCCTGGGCGCCGGGACTGCCCCTAGGAACTTTTCATACCGAATCGTTCCTAGACGGTCACAGGGCCCGTGCAGTGCCCAGGATCACAGAACACTGACACGAACCTCCAGGATCTGCTTCCCTCAAGAAGACCCGATTGCTTCATGGCGAGCCGTGTGGATGCCAACCTTTACAGGCTTGCACGAGGAGCCAGAGCCCGAGTGCCAAGAAGCCAGCCGCGCAACGCACGCAGCGGCCGCTGGCCCTTTGCACTTTTGAATCGGCGGCGAGGCAGGGGTCGTTTGCGCTAGCGGAAGGAGGTGAGGAGGAGGAGGAGGAGGAGGAGGAGGAGGAAGAGGAGGATTTTTCCCTACCTAGGCTCTGCCTAGAAGGGTTCTTACTCTCTTAGCTTAAAAGGGCCGGGCAGTGGAAATCGCCCCGGGCGGTTCCCCCAGTCCCCGCCCCGCGGTTCCCCCCGGTCCCCTGGGAGCTTTAGCTTTAGCTTTAGCTTTAGCTTTAGCTTAGCTTTAGCTTAGCTTTAGCTTCGCTGTAGCTTAGCTAAAGCTTAGCGTTTCGCTTAGCTTTTCGCTTAACGTTTAGCTTAGCTTTAGTTTAGCTTTAGCTTAGCTTTAGCTTAGCTTGAGCTTAGCTGTCGCTTAGCTTTAGCTTAGCTTTAGCTTCGCTGTAGCTTAGCTTTAGCTTAGCTGTTGCTGAGCTTTAGCTTAGCTTTATCTTAGCTTTAGGTTAGATTTAGCTTAACTTTAGCTTAGCTGTGGCTTAGTTTTAGCTTAGCTTTAGCTTAGCGTTACTGTTACTACTAATGCTGCTTTCCTAGGGGTTCCAACTCCTAGGTAGGGTCGCACTGGGATAATTGTTTTTTTGGTCACGTTTGACCGAACCAGTGACAAAGGGGCCGCACAGCGGCCCACCAGACTGAGCGTCAGTGAGGGGCAGGAGACCACAGCGCACACCTCCCAAACGGGGAGTGGGCCTTGGCCAGCCGCCTCTCGACTCGCTTCAGTGCGAGGATCCCGAATCATGGTCATCTTTGACCGTACCTGCGACCTGGGGAGCGTTATCCTCCCCTCCTCGCGAGGAGTCCGCTCGATCGAGCCTGGACCTGGGATCCGTGGCGAGGGCGGAATGATGATGAGGAGGAGGAGGAAGAGGAGGACGCGGGGGCCACCCGTGCTACGCAGGCGGCGGCCCCAGCACCTGCCCCAGCACCGCGCCAGGCGGCGGCCGGCGCCACAGGTCGCGCGATGTGCAATGGCGTCATGGTGCACGCGGTTGCTATGGTCGGCGGCGAGGCAGGGGTCGTTTGCGCTAGCGGAACGAGCTGAGGAGGAGGAGGAGGAGGAGGAAGAGGAGGATGAGGAAGAGGAGAAGGAGGAGGAGGGGGAGGAAGAGGAGAAGGTGGGGATACCATTGAAGCGAATTGTGCCACCATGCAAGGGGGGGGGAGAGAGGCAAGGGAGGCGGCCGAAAGATGGGGAGGGGGGAGCGAGCCGCTCAGGCTGGCCCTTTGCGCATGAGCCTCTGGCGGCGCCAACTGCTCAGGGGCGTTATCTTCAAATAAAAGGCAGAGCAGGCAAACGATGCGAACGACACTCCAAGGCAACGAGAAGCAATGCGGTGGATAGCAGTCCAATGCAGAGCAATCCAATCCTGAATGCGCCAACGTGACAATGCGACATAGTCGTGGTGTAATGCAATACAGCGTAACAGAAACTGGACCAAACGTCACTCCATGCGCTCAAATAAGCTTGGGCGTGATGCGAACCACACTCAACGCACACGTCATGCAAACTTACCTTCTGCAATGTACGTAGCACCCCGCAGATGCGGATACGAGTGAGGGGACGGTGGGGACGTCGGCAGTTTGCGAGACTCTGGGAAAGCCCGCCGCAAGCGCCAAAGTTTCTCAAATTATACAACGAGCCCGCCGCAGGCGCAGATTTTTTCGTTAAACCAATGTGGGTAGGTCGCGGGTGGGTCGCGGGTGTAGAGGGCAGAACATCAACCCCATAATAATCACCCCGACAAGCGAAGCCGTTTAGTAAACGCAAACTAGGAATAATCGAACAGGGCAGGGCTGTTGAGTCAACGCCCAGGGCCGTTTAGTAAAGGTCAATTGTCGGGTCCAGGTGGTTTTTCTTCCCTTGAGGGTGGGTCGCGGGGTGGGTCGCGGGTGGGTCGCGGGATGGGTCGTGGGTGGGTCGCGGATGGGTCGCGGATGGGTCGCGGGATGGGTCGCGGGTGGGTCGCGGGGTGGGTCGCGGGTGGGTCACGGGTGGGTCGCGGGTGGGTCGCGGGGTGGGTCGCGGGTGGGTCGCGGGGTGGGTCGCGGGTGGGTCGCGTGTGGGACGACGACAACAAACAACAACACCACCACCAACAACACCACCACCAACAACAACAACAATCATTTTAACACTGTTCGCCCTTATCTGCTCGAGTGTCCAATAACGCGTATTTCCCAAACACTCGATACCCGCCCTCTTCGTCTTCGATCGAACCCCTTTTGGGGGGAATACCTTTCTTCCCTGCAGGCCGGGCCCCGGCAAGCGGCGGGGTGGCCCGTCGGCCTGACCATCGGCAGCGCTCATCGGCGGGGCGGCCGCGGACCGTCGACCCGACCCCGAGAGGGACGGACAGGAGACCGACCACGACGACGACGACGACGACGTCGACGACGACGGCGACGACGACGACGGCGGCGACGACGACGAGCGAAAGCGAGAGAGAACGACAGCAGGGCCACGAAGGACACGACGTAGGCCACGAAGGGCGACAGCGGGGACACGAAGGGAATGCGTATGGGGCCACGAAGAGCGCGAACGAGCGGGGGCCACGAAGGGCAGATACTGCGGGGCCATAGAAGGCAACGATGGGGCCACTGAGGGTAGCAACTGGGGCCACGTGGGACAGTGAGGGGGTCACAAACGGCGACAGCGTGGCCACGAAGGGCATGCACATGGGGCCACAACGGGCGCGAACGAGCGGGGGCCACGAAGGGCATACGTATGTTGGGCCGCGGAGGGCAAGGACGGGGCCACTGAGGGCAGCAACGAGGCCACGAAGAGCAGCGAGGGGGCCACGAAGGGCGACAGCGGGGCCACGAAGGGCATGCACATGAGGCCACCACGGGCGCGAACGAGCAGGGGCCACGAAGGGCATACATATATGGGACCACGGAGGGCAGCGAGGGGGCAACGAAGGGCTGCAACGGGGCCACGAAGGAGATCGAGGGGGCCACGAAGGGCTGCAACGGGGCAACGAAGGGCTGCAACGGGGCCACGAAGGGCAGCGAGGAGGCCACGAGGGGCTGCAACGTGGCCACGAAACAAAGCGAGGGGGCAACGAAGGGCTGCAACGGGGGCACGAAACAAAGCGAGGGGGCCACGAAGGGCTGCAACGGGGCCACGAAGGGCAGCGAGATCCCGATTCCTAGGTAATCTGTGAGGGAGTCCTAAGGGTGAGCGCGACTCCTGGGTGCCTGGGTGTCGGGAGCGCGGCGCTTGAGTAAATTGCAGGAAATTCCAATGCAAGGGCGCTATTCGTCAGTAAATTGCGAGCAAGCCTCCAGCGAGAGCGCGACTCCAGAGCGCCTGGTGGGGGGGATCAACAATAATTATTCTTCAGGAAATCAGAATTCAACAATAACAACGGCAACCACAACAACAGTAACAACAGCAACAACCACAACAACAACGCAACAAGCAGAATTCTCACCACGAATTCCTGATTCGGCCACGCACGCAGGGACAATGAATGACCGTTCGGCCCCCTCATTCTGATTACGTTACACTGCAAGACAACGCAACATGTGATGCTGTTGTATTGCGACGCTAATGCAACACACGTATGCAACACACACACACACACACACTGCGCACGAAATGCGAGCGCAATGCAAACGAACTGCGCACGAAATGTAATTCAAGCTCAATGCGAAAGCACTGCTGTGCTACATGTTTTGCAATGATACATGCTGTATCTGCCCTTCGCAGTGCATCTATGGCACCTACACTATGCTGTGCGCTGTGTTGCTATCGCTGCGCTATGCCTTTGGGTTGCACCGCTACGTGTTATGCAATTGGTGCTGCATGTATGCTATGCTACGCTGTGCGGCATCATCCAGGGTGGTAGGTTTCACAGTGCTGCATGCAATGATCTAACATGCGCGAGATTGGTATGCTATGGAGGAAGAGGAGGAACAGACAGACGGGTGGGAACAACCGATTGATCAGGAGTGCTGCGCGGTGGCGGCCAGCGGGACGGAGAGAGCCTCGAGCTTGATGGGCACACCGCCAATGCTGAATGAAAACGTGTCGTTGAAGACGCTGTTGGCCTCAACAAGCAAAGGTACAATCCGAAACAACATCGCATGTCACCCGTACAATGAAAGGACACACACATCCATTGATTTTTCCCCGACCCCCGATGGATCCGCGCTGAGGGCCCTCGACACCCAGGCTGGCGTCCACAACGGGCGGCGTGACAAGCCCGACTTACCGCAGTGGCCTATGCGAACCAAGCCCCGGCGCTCCTCCTCCTCCTCGTGCTTCCTCCCCCCCTTTTCCTTCCTCCTCCCGTTCCTCTATTCTCCCTATTCCCTCCTCCTCCACCCTGGATGCACCCCCGTTGGACTGTTGGGGACATCCCCCAGAAACCCTCCGCTGTTGATGACTGCGGTTTCGGCGGTTCGCACCAGCGTGCAAGAAGTGTGGCTGTGACCAAACGGTGCCGTCAATCGCCCGTATGTCTGGACCTCCGCACAGGAAGAGCCAGTGGCTGGTCGTTCTTGGTCGGGACATTTCGGTCGCCTGCATTCGTCTCTCAATCTCCTCGTCCTCCTCCACTTCTTGCTCCTACAAGAGACACGGCCCAGCCAGCAACACCCGAATCGACAGAGACACCGAAGTCCATTTTATGAGCGCATCAGGGGAGCCACGGGATGAGTCGTGCAACACCTGCTCGTCGCCCAATTCCGATCATCCCCGTGCGCACCGAGCAGTTCGGAATACATTACAACTAAAATTCATAGTAAGGATCCGCGATAAGGATGCAAGGGCCTTGGACGCCCATGCCGAAGCTGTTCGAGCGGGGCTGGCCATCGAAAGTGGTTGAAGATGGACCGAAGATGACCGAAATAACAAGAATGCACGGGTACCTTTGGGAAGCCTATTATGCTTGCCCGCAAGACGGAAGAAGTTGGTGGAAACAGGAAGTGGGAGGGCGGATAGAGTAGATTGGGATCGGGCCCGCCCGAAATGAAAACAAACCACAGCAGATGCAGATCGACTCTTGAAGTGCTTAGGAAGGCGCTCGAAGCAGATTCGGATCTCGGAGTCGACGATAAGGGCGAATAGCGCAAGGGCGGGCGTTACACGTATTCGCGGGAGCCTCGCCGAAGGCATGGACCATCGCCGCCCCTGGATGCATGTGTTGCTCTCCCCTGGGCTAATTATTCGCCCCCATCGTGGCCACCGAGGATCTCGATATCCCAAGACACCTACTTTCAACCACCGGCGCGCGCCCCTGGGAAGTCGACCATCCTCACTACCAGTGTGGGCCGTGTGCACCTCCGTCTGCGCCTGTGGCGAGGCAAGAGGCCTCCCACCCCTCGGAGGGGTATGTCTGCGAGGAGTGGTCCCCCGTGCCATGCCTCGGAGGACGGCGGGGCTGATCGCTGCACCACAGAGAGAAAGCACGCTACACTGAAGAGGCCCAGGAGCACACAAACAAATGAACACAACTCCCAGGATTAGGCATCTGTTTGAATCTTTTCCTGGGGGTCGACGATTCATTTAGTCGGCATGTGTTGTCCCCTCCTGACACACATGATGCACGCCACGGGTGACACAAACATAAAGGAACAGACAGCGTTGGCGGCGCGCAGGCGATGGGGGGGGGGTACAGTCGAAGCGCGGTCATAAGGAACCCTAACAAGCAAGAACGAGGCCCCTTTCTCCATGAGTTAAGCGTCGAGGAGGAGGAGGAGTACTTCCCATAGAACACCTGAGGACAGGCTAAGACAAGCTGTAAAGCAGTTGAGGAGCACTGCGCTCCGCCCCGGCGAGACGGGTTTCTCCTTCCGCTGCACGACCGTAGGGGGAGGCGTGGTGGTCAGTCCCCGGGGTCCCCTTCTGGGGAGGCCTGGATGGTCTTGAAGCTCTATTGAGCAGTCTTGGAGCGCTCTTTGGGGCACGCTGGGGGTCGTCTCGGAGGTCTCTCGGGCCTCCTGGAAGCCAGAAAAAAAAAAAAAAGGGGGAGGAAAGAGAAAAAAAAAAAAAAAAACGTGGGGAAGACAAAAAAAAAAAAAAAGAAATAAAAAAAACAAAAAAAAAAAAGAAAAAAAAAAACAAAAAAGAAAAAAAAAAAAAAAAAAAGAAAAAACAGAAGAAGCCATCGTGGGTGCTCTCAGAGCGCTCCCGGGGCCGAACACGGGCCCTGGGCACTGGGGGCGAAAGGCCCGGCGGGGGTTGGGGAGGGGGGTGTTCGGGAGCCCACAAAGGACGTACGCGCCCAACTATGTACATGAGCACGGCCCCTCGATCCGCGAGACCGGCCGCGTGATACGAACATTTGCGCCATGCGCACCCTCGAAAGCAGCGTGGATTCATGCACGTGCACGTCCTTTGGTCGCTCCCGAGGTGTCCCGCGGTGCCCCCCACGCAGGCGGCCAACAGAAGCGACAGCGGGGCAATGGGTCGTGGTGCCGCGGTGCCCTCCCTGGGCGGCGCGCGCAGAGGGGGGCAACTTCGGGGGGGGGGGGCCTCCCTGGAGGGAGGCTGCTTCTCGGAAGGCGCGGGCCCTGTTACCTCTACACAGAGCAGGCCCGCGCCCTCTAAGAAGCAGCCTCCCTCTACGAAGCCCTCTCCCCTCCCCCATACCCCCCCCCTTCTGCGCGTGGCCGACCGCGGCATACACGTAAACTTCTCCGGGAGGTCCGCGTGGACTTCTCGGATCGGCGCTGGGCCCCCCCCCCCCGGCGGAGCCCCGCGCGCCAGGGAGGGGCGGGGCCCTCGGCGCCGCTCCGAGCAAAACGCACGGACCTCCGAGGCATCGTGCTTGCGCTGATCCTCGGCTCGAAGCTAAGAAGGGCCTCCTTCACGCAATCCTTCCTGCAAGGCTTCCGCGATGTTGTCCTCGCAAGCCGCCAGAAAGCAGCGCAGGCCGCACCGTCCCGCCACCGCGGGGCTCGCCCTGCCACAAGCTGGCGAGCGCCGCCACCGCGGCAGCCGCTCCTGCGCCACGCCGTGGCGCCTGCAGTGCACGCCGAGCCAGGCCGCCTCGTGGTCCAATCTCGAAGACTCCCCAGGGTGCGGTCTGCACAAAGTGTGGCTTGCAACTTGCACCATGGGGAGCACCCTGAGGGGCGGGCGCTCGACAGCGTTCTTCGCCGCACCCCGAGGAGGCCCGACGAGGGCAGTGTCGAGCCCTCCAAGCCCCGAGGGCGCCGGCCGCAAACCACACCCTGGCGTAAGCACACCCTTTGTTGTCGCCGACGGTCCTCGAAGTGGCACTCCGCCGAGAGAGGGCGGCGGCGCCGCTGCTGGCCACGTCCTGCTGGCGTGCTGGAGCTGCCGGAGGAGCGCCACGCACGTCTGGAGTGCCGCCCTCATTCGGCACCCGCGCTGGCGCTCCGAGACCGCCGCTGGCTGCAGGCCCTGGAGATCCAGGGGGCGATCCGCGAGCTGAGAGCGGTGCTGCAGCGGCGCCCCCAGGGTCTGGCCAGTTCCTCGCGGTCGCCCACCAAGGCGCCTGCTGGTGGCGGAGCTGCGGCCTGCGCGGCCGTGGCGCCGCTGCAGCTGCAACCGCCAACATCTGGCCAATCCACGCTACCGCCTGGCTGTCCGAAGGGCCCTTCCCGCCACCCTCTCCGCCGCCCTCCTGGCCGCACGCGCGCCAGCCAGCCGCCTCCTGCCTGGTCGCCCTCCGCTCCTGCCAGGCGCTCTGCGACCTCAGCCTCTCTTGAGGCGGGAGAGCGGCGATGCCCGTCGACCACGGTGCGACGCAGTGGGAAGTGCGCGCCATTGTACGGGCGTCCGCCGGTGATTTCCCAAGTGAGCGGTCTCTTGTTCGGCGTTTCGACATTGGGCGGAAGCGGGGGCGTCTGGCTCCAGACCTCAGCTTAGTGCGACTGTTTGCAGCAGTGCGTCCTGTGGGGGGACTCTACCTGCTTGAAGCAGGCGCCAAACACAGCCAAGATCTACTCCATTGGGGCGGGAGGGGGCGCCAAGGCCCGCGCCGATCGGCAAAACAAGGAATACGTAGCACCCCGCAATTGCGGATAAGAGTGAGGGGGCGGGCGCGGGCGACGCGGGCGTTGTCGAGCCGGCGGACCTCGTGGCCCCCACCTTCCTTGTCGATGGTGCTCTCCTCCTCCTCCTCCTCCTCCTCCTTTTCCTCCTCCTCCTCCTCTTCCTCGTTCTCGTCCTCATCGTCATCGTCATCCTCCTCCCCCACCTCGTCCTCCTCCTCTTCTTCCTCGTCCTCCCTCTCCACCCCTCGTCCTTTCATCATCGTCCTCCCATTGTCGTCCTCCCCCTCATCGGCCTCCATCATCGTCCTCACTTTGTTGTCCATCATCATCATCCTCCCCCTCCTCCCCCTCATCGTCCTCCTGCTCCTCCTCCTTTTCTCTCTCCACATTATCCTTACATCCTCTCTTCTTCCGCGTTCTCCTCGTCCCCTGTTTACTCCTCCTGCCTCCCCCTCCTTTCCCAAGATAACTGCAACGCAGTCCTTTTTTCCACTTTATGCTCCCCGCCTTCTCTGATCAAGGCAACTCGCCAGGGCAAAGTTGCTGGACGGGCTGGTGTGGATGCGCGGGGCTTGAAGAGGTCGTTGCGGGCACAGACGGCATGCAAAAATCCGCCGCCGCGCTTGTGCGGCATTGGTTTGTTCAGTGAACGTGGTTTGGGTCGCGGGTGGGTCGCGGGCTCTCCACCTCCACCTGGAAGGAATGCAAAAGCAGCCCGCCGCAGGCGCCGATAAAAATTGGTTTGTACACTGAACGTAGTTTGGGTCGCGGGTGGGCCGCGGGTTCTCCACCGGGAACGAATGCAAAAGATGCCCGCCGCAGGCGCCGAAAAATGTGGTTTGTACCCTGAACGTGGTCGCGGGTGGGCCGCGGGCTCTCCACCTGAAACGAATGCAAAAGATGCCCGCCGTAGGCGCCGAAAAATGTGGTTTGTACCCTGAACGTGGTTTGGGTCGCGGGTTGGTCGCGAGTTGGTCACGGGGTGGGTCGCGGGCTCTCAACCTGGAAGGAATGCAAAACAAACCCGCCGCAGGCGCCGAAAATTGTGGTTTGTACCTTGAACGTGGTTTGGGTCGCGGGTGGGTCGCGGGGTAGGTCGCGGGTGGGTCGCGGGTGGGTCGCGGGTGGGTCGCGGGTGGGTCGCGGGTGGGTCCCGGGGTGGGCCGCGGGCGGGTCGCGGGGTGGGTCGCGGGGTGGGTCGCGGGGTGGGTCGCGGGGTGGGTCGCGGGGTGGGTCGCGGGTGGGGTCGCGGGTGGGTCGCGGGTGGGTCGCGGGGTGGGTCGCGGGGTGGGTCGCGGGGTGGGTCGCGGGTGGGTCGCGGGATGGGACGACGACAACAACAACAACAACAACAACAACAACAACAACAATTACTAGCACGTGGGGACACTCCGTTCTCACCAGTGCCAGGGTTTTCATAGGAGGCGGGCAATACCCCCACTTTGTGGGGGGCCGGTTCAAGCTCTACCAAATTTCCAAACGACTCTTCGCCACCACCCACACCCAGCTTCCCGCCCTATGACGTTCGGACACTTCACTTCGTGGGATGCGGACGACCGTGGCTACTATTCAAGGCCCCGCGGCCGACGACGACGGCGTGCGCGCGCGAAGAAAAAACGAATGTGTCCCGCATGGTATTATTTGACAGGGATGATGGCCCAGGCAGGTGCGCAACCGTTGTCGCAGAAGTTCGAAAAAGTTGCTCGCAAAAGCCCGTTTGACAGAAATGTTTAAAAAGTGTTGGTTTTCCTACGAATCCGCAAGAGCGCGCGGGATGAGATTTTGACATTTTTTTGTTGAAAAACCATTGGTTTTTTGATGTTTTTATGTTAAAACCGTTCCGAACACTAAGCTTTTGGAAGGATTTCGTCTTGCGCGCGCGAATGTCCACTTTACCTTATTTTTTGCGAGGGATTCTTGAAATTTGATTATATTTGAACAAGAAATGTCATTTTATAGTGTTTTTTGCAAGGGAAAACGATTTCAACAAAACAACCGGATCTTGATCACATCGAATTACCTGAGGCTTCCTCACGAAAATGATGAAAATGTAGCTGCGGCCTAGGCGCGGCGAGGGGGCCGCGCACCAGGGGTCCCAACAATAATTATTCTTTAGAATAAATAATGTTCAACAACAACAAACAACAACAACAACCAACAACAACAACAACACACAACAACAAACAACAAACAACAAACAACAAACAACAAACAACAAACAACAAACGACAACAACAACAACAACAACAACAATCATTTTACCCGAACGCTCAGTGTTCTCACCAGTGCCAGGGTTTTCATGCGACGCGAGACAATACCCCCACTTCACCGTGGGGGGGCAGTTTCAGAGCTCTACCAAATATCCAAACGACTCTTCGGCAGGGGGAAAACCCAAACCAGCTTCCGCGCCCTATGACCGTTGGGACACTTCACTTCGTGGCGTGCGGACGACCGTGGGCTCACTACAAGCTGGCGTGGGGTACACACCCCAGGGGCCAGAACTTGGTCACTATTCGGGGCGCGCCGGTGCCCAGCATCCTGTCAATTGTGACATAGATACATGCACAAACAGATAGAACAGAGATAGATACAGAGAGCAAGACATAGAGAGAGACAAAGAGAGAGCGGAGTTGGTCACATTTTTGGGGCAAGTTCCTGAGATCGTCGTGTTTTTTGTTGGTCGTGCGCGCGCGAATGTCCACTTTACTTTTTTTTGCAAGGGAGTATTGAAATTTGTTTATGTTAGAACAAGAAAAAGTAGCTCGCGCGAGCTCATGTAACATAAATGTTGAAAAACCATTGGTTTTGTGGGAGTCGGACAGCGCGCGCGGGATGAAATTTGGACATTTTTTTTTGCAAAACCATTGGCTTTTTGATGTTTTTATGTTGAAATCGTTACGAAACCTAAGGTTCTGGAAGGATTTCGTCTTGCGCGCGCGAATGTCCACTTTACCTTATTTTTTGCAAGGGATTATTGAAATTTGATTATGTTAGAACAAGAAAAAGAATCTCGCGCGAGCTCATGTAACATAAATGTTGAAAAACCATTGGTTTTGTGGAATTCGGACAGCGCGCGCGGAAGGACATTTTGACAATTTTTTCTTAAAAAACCATTGGGTTTTTGATGTTTTTATGTTAAAATCGTTACGAAACCTAAGGTTTTGGAAGGATTTCGTCTTGCGCGCACGAATTTCCACTTTACCTTATTTTTTGCAAGGGATTCTTGCAATTTGATCAAGTAAAAACAAGAATTTTCATTTTCTTTTGTTTTTTGCAAGTAAAGTAAAAAAAAGAAGCAAATCAAAAGAAGAACACAAAAACAAAAAAAAAAAAAACAAAAGAAAAAAAGCAAAGGAACAATAAAGAGCAAAATACAAAAAAAAAACAAGAAAAAAAAAAAAAAAACAAAAAAGAAAGAGAAAAAAGCGGGGGCGAACAAAACAACCGGATCCGGACACAATCGTTTTGCCTGAGACTTCCTCACGAAAATGATGAAAATGTAGCTGCGGCCTAGGCGCGGCGGGGGGGCCGTGCACCAGGGGTCCCAACAATAATTATTCTTAAGAAGAAATAATGTTCAACAACAACAACAACAACAACAGCAGCACCAACAACAACAACAACCACAACCACAACAACACCAACACCAACAACAACAACAACAACACCAACACCAACACCAACACCAACACCAACACCAACAACAACAACAACAACAACAACAACAACACCGAGAATCCGCACCGCGGAATTCCACTTCAGCCACGCACCCAGGGACAGTGAATGACCGTTCGGCCCCCCTCACTCTGACAAAAACGATCATCGGAAGGCCGTGGTTCCAACATGACCCCCAAGAGCCTCCCAAGAGGCCCCCAAACTACCCCCAAGAGGCCCCCGAGAGCGCTCGTCGTCGTCGTCGTCGTCGTCGTCGCCATTTAGGGTCGGCAGTCCAGCCGTAAGGCCTTCGCAATAAGAACACGATCATTACAAGGTCGCGGGTCCAGCATGCTTGGCCGCCGGCGGGACCACAGGTGGCGAGGGGACCAGGGACTTGGCCAAGAGCTACGACAGGGGAATGGGGAGCGGCCAAGAGGGGGGCGTCCACAAGGAGGGGGCGCAAATCGTGGCCGGCGGCATGTGCGCGGCCCGGGGGGGGGGGGGGGGCCAGGACGCAGTGAAACAAGAAGAGGCGTCATGAAATCTGGGGTCCTATCGTGGCCCACGCCATGATATCCCCCCAGTCATCACCCCCCTCTTGGCCGCCCGCGACTGCAGAGAGGACTCGGCCAAGAGCTGCGACGGGGGAAGGGAGCGGCGGCGAGCTCTCCGCGCGGCCAAGCCTTCAGGCCGCACGGCACGATCTCCTGCCGGTGCGCGCCGGGGCACTGGAGGGGCCGGGGGGAAGGAGCACGACACACGAGGGGTGGACGAACGGCCAGGAGGAGGAGGAGGAGGAGGAGGAGGAGGAGGAGGAGGAGGAGGAGGAGGGGGAGGAGGGGGAGGAGGAAGAGGAGGGGTTGGAGGGGGAGGAGGAGGAGGAGGAGGAGGAGGAGGAGGAATGAGAATTGGTTTTCAGATCGACGGGGCAGCACAGGGACGTACACTCTGGTGTGGGGTGAGGCCACCAGAGGAACAAACATGCTCACCTGCTGATGGGGGGCCAAATCCATTGCGATTTCCGATTTCCGACTAAGGAGGAGGTACAAGAAGAGCAGGAAGGCACCGTTTCGGTCGAGCTGCTTTACTACGAGGATGGGTGCGCAGTGTCTGAGCACTCAGCATAACATCTAAGCGCTTGAACCTCCGTCCCTCCTCCTTTGTGCCTCCAACTGTCCTACCTCCCTCACTCTTCTGATCGATTTCTTTCCACATGTCGGTCTTCCATAACCCAGACTGCTGCAATGCATTGCTCGTGCCTCACCCTCCTGAACCACTCCATTCACCTGGAACTGCCCCATGTTCAGTGGGCAGCAGACGCGGGGGCAGGCTGAACGCGCAAATTTAATCCAAGCTGTCGCAATGTTCCTTGTAACCATTCCCCTCCCCCCGATGCAACAAGACTGGCCTGCTCCGTCTCGGAATTGCTGCTTCTGGCACTCTCGAAGGCCACGCTAACAGCGACGTTGCTTAACAGCGATGTTGGGAATCTGATGTTTGTGACACCGACCTCCCGCAGAACCAATGATGAGAAATCACGAACCACAATCTCCCACATCTCAAATGTGCGAATGTATCGGGCGATGACGACGCAACGAACGGTAAGAACGCACGAACCACGATGTCCTATAATTGGTTTAGCCACGAACCAATCCCACCTCCAATCGGGGATCTGCTGACCGGGTCAATCCAGACCCGGGTCAGCCAGGCCTTGCAGAATCCTGCAAGCTCCTGCGAGATCCTGCACCCAAACCAGGGTCAATGCGAAGGATTCTGCAAGATCTTGCATGATCCTGCACCCAAACTCGGGTCAATGCGACCCTGGCCCTGCAAGATCCTGCAAGATCGGGCGCTCTGGCTGACCCTTAATGGGCCCTGGAAACGACAAGGCCGTTTTTTTACCGGTTCCGTTTTGCCGTTTGTTTGCCTGTTCCGACGCCGTTTTTTAACTGGTTCCGTCGCCGTTTTTTGACCGGATCCGGCTCCGGTTCCGGTTCCAATCCTGGAGCCGTTTTTTGTTGTTGTTTCCGGTTGGCGTTTTTTTTTTGCCGTTTCCATTTTCAAGGGACATCTTTTTGGAAACGGTGAAAAAACGGCCCTGCCGTTTCCGGGCCCACAAAGGGCTGACCCCCGTTTGCATTGACCCCCGTCTCAAGGCTCCCACCTCCAATTCCGAAACCTGCATCGCCGTTGCCTACATCGCCGTTGGCGCGTCTACGGACACTCCTCCCTTCGCCCTGCCAACCTGTCCGACGCCCCTTGCCCGCCCCCCCACGCGCCCCGAGCCTACCCCCTCTCGCTCCCCAACCTCCCCACGCCCCCTGAAGGACAGCGGTTTCCCACCCCCCCACGCGATCCACGCCCCAACGCTTATTGAGAGACCTGGAGTACATCGCCGTTGCCTACACTGCCGTTGGCGCGGCTGCGGACACTCCTCCCTCCGCCCCGCAGGCCTCCCGCACCCCCTTGTTAGCGCTCTGCGCCCCCTCCTACATCCTCCTCCTCTCCTCCTCCTCCTCCTCCTCCTCCTCCTCCTCCTCCTCCTCCTCCTCCTCGTCGTCTCTGCCGATCCCTTGTCCACCATCCTGCTACAGGTAAGGTCGGGCGTGTCCTCCTGCAGGCGGATTTTTGGGGGAAGATTGAGCAGCCCACAAATGCTCAAGCGTATGCAACAATATGGAAAAAAAATCCTCAGACTATGTTTGTTCTATTGTTGGATACTTTGAATCAGAGCGAGGGGCCGAACGGTCTTACATTGTCCCTGGGTGCGTGGCTGAAGTGGGGATCCGCGGTGAAAATTCTGCTTGCTGTTGTCGTCCTGCCCGCGACCCACCCCGCGACCCACCCGCGACCCGCCCGCGACACACCCACGACCCACCCGCGACTCACCCGCAACCCACCCACGACCCACCCGCGACCCACCCGCGACCCACCCCGCGACCCACCGACAATGTTGTTTTGTATCATCAGCATGCGCCTGCGGCGGGCTCACTACGGGTCTCTTTACGTTTTTCGTTCGAATCTCGTGAACCGCCGGCGACCCCCGCCCCCTCACTCGTATCCGTAATGGCGGGGGATATCATATTCCTCCTGTAGAGGAACACGACCGACCTAATCCTACAGTGCCCTCCAATCATCCCTCTGCCCTCCGTTTGCGTGCGGCAACGATAGGAGGGAGGGGGGGTGGGGCTCGCTCATGGGCATCGGCTTGGGATCGGCGATGCATCGACGATAGATCGGACAGATGCCTCCGATGGCAAAACCGCGCGTTCCTGGGCGGGGTGGGCTATCGGCGATCAGTGGGCGATTGGCGGGTGATGCGTCCCCTCCTGAGCGGATCCCCCCTTCTCGGCACCCCCTGGCTTTCGGGTCATGGCTCGGCTATCTGGCGGCCGTTCGAGGCGATTCTGGCACCCCCAGAACGCTATCGGCGAGGCGCAGCTGCTGGAAAACATCCCGAGATTGGAAAACCGCCAGGAACGACCGAAAACCTCGACCCGCGTCGAGCCTATCTGCTCTTACCGTCGCCTCAGGTCGGGCATATCCTCCTACAGGCGGATTTTGGCTGAAACAAATGCTCAAACATAGTCGAAACTAGTCGAAACATCGTCCCCAGACAATTTCTGGACTATGTTTCGATATTCCTCCTGTAGATGGACATGCCCGACTTAACCGTCGCCCCTGACTGCAGCCAGCCTGTTCTCCTCGTGCTTCCCACCCCTGCCCCGGGATATACCCACCGCTCCTTGTTGCCGCTCTTGCGCGTCGGCTCCACGCACTTTCTCTCCCGCATGGCTGCCAGGTCCTCGAAACTCTTCATACCCTGCAACTCCTGAGGGGAGTGACGCGGATGAGAATGACGAGGGGAGGCAAAACGACTACTCCTGTGGGGCTCCTTGCCTCGCGGCACCGACATCCCAAATCCGCCTGGCCACGATACCCACGAATGCGACGTCACCACGCACCGTCGAAAACTTGCCCCAATCCTGGCGGCGCAGAGAGCCTCGTTCTTTTACCCGCACGACGGGGTGAAGCCTTCGATGTGGCTCTCCTGCCACGATCTGTGACAGGAAGTGCGCTGACCGGATGTGCAGCAATCTAAACACGCATGTGCGCGAGCGTGTGCATACATGGGTTTGAATTGCGTCAGCTTCGCGAACGCACCGCTCGGTTGGCCATTCAGCGGGCCATAAACGTTACAAGTGTGTAGGTGTGCGTGTGTGCGTGCGTGCGTGCGTGCGTGCGTGTGTATATGCGTGTACGTGTGCGTGTTTGTTTGTTTGTTATTGTTTCGTGTGTGTGAAAGAGAGAGAGAGAGAGAGAGAACGAGAGAGAAAGAGAGAGAGAGAGAGAGAAACAGATAGAGATAGACCTCGTGCACTTGTACGCACACATAACATGTTGTACTCGCTTCACTTTCACTGTCGTCTGGCATTCCCCTACCCGTAGCACCAGCTAACAATCGGCGAACACTTGTTCAAAGCGGGATGCGGACACAGCATACCCGTTGCCATCTCATTGCGCTGGTGGCACCCCTGGCTTACCTCTGGCTGGGCAGTGCAGACAAAAGGCACACTATGCAAATCGAGTGCTAAGCGCACACATGCGATATCTCAGAAACCTTCCTGAAAGCAAATGACAGAAACAAGTCCCAATGCCACGTGTGATTTACGAGCAATGTGCGTTGAAAGCAGGGGAGCTGCACGCGGAGGCACATGCTGGTGTAGAGGACAGCACAGCGGCAATGCACGTACGAGATGCCATGCGGAATGGTCCTGAATCACTTCGGACTCCAGGTAGTCGTGGTGGTTCTGATAAAATGGGCCAACCACCTCAGTGGCAATACTGCTTGGATGGCTAGAAAACGCGCAGCATCTCTCATCCATCTGCCAGTCGCGCCCAAGGCACATCAATGCGTCGAGCTGCACGCGCTCAAGCAACAAGGATGTTGGCCATAAACAAGAACAACGCGGTTCAAATCAACAATGACTGCGGATATACGTACGCTACGTAGCATCCCGCAGATGCAGATAAGAATGAGGTGGCTGCGGGGACGTCGGCAGTCTGCGAGGCTCTGAAGAAACCCGCCGCAAACACATGCTTTGATAAACTATACAACGAGCCTGCCGCAAACGCCGATTCTTTATTCAAGCAATGTGGGTGGGCCGCGGGTTGGTCGCGTGTGGGTCGCGGTGTGTGTCGCGGGTGGGTCGCGGTGTGTGTCGCAGGTGGGTGGCGCGTGGGTCGCGGGGTGGATCGCGGGTGGGTCGCGGGGCGGGTCGCGGGGGGACGACGCCAAACAACAGCAACAACAGCAGCAACAACAACAGCAACAGCAACACCAACAGCAGCAACAACAGCAGCACCACCAACACCAACAACATCAACACCAACAACACCACCAACAACAACAATACTCACAACAACCGCACCAACACCACCAACGACAACCTCAACACCACCAGCACCATCAACACCACCATCACCACCACCAACAACAGCAAACACAACAATATCTACAACACCAACAACGACGACGACACCAACCATACCAGCACCACCACCAACAACAACGGCAACAACACCAACACCACCGCCGACACCAACACCAACAACATCACAACCACCAACACCAGCATTAATAATAAGAGCAACAACACCAGGAGAAACACCAACAACACCAACAACAACGCCAGCAACGCCAGCAACGCCAACACCACCAACAGCAGCAGCAGCAACACCAACACCAAAACCAGCAACAGCAACAACAACCACACACATCAACAAACAACACACAAACAAACAACAAACAAACACACACAAACACCAACATGACTCCGCATGGCGGAGTCCCACTTCAGCCACGCACCCAGGGACAATGAATGACCGCTCGGCTCCCTCTTTGACGAAGAGATGCCTTCAACAGATGCTGCAGCGGCAAGCTTGGCAAACGAATTGCAAGTGTAGTGGAGCGCTCCACCTACCATGGAGCTTCGGGGGCCCTGCGTTGCTACAGGATGCAACATGTTGCCCCTCCCCCCGCACGCTCCACACACGCTCCCAAGCGTTCCGAAGTCCGCCCACTGCGCCTGAAAACGTGCTTCTTGCCAGAGCGTGGCCCAACACCGGCACACACGCCTTCGAACGGCTCAACCGGAGCTGCAACATAGCTCCCGACCACATGCCTCCCCAAACAGCAGCCAGACCTGCCAACGATCACCAAACGACCCAAGACCCGCAGCGGGACCCCATATCCTCCCGAAACGCCCTACCCCTCACCCAGAGAGGCCCCCGGGAGGATCAAGATGAGGAGACCCTGCGACAAAACATCAGATCAGCCCGATTGGGGCACCGAATGTTCAGGGTGACCGCCCAAGGTGAATAACAGTGGGTCGAAGGATCTGCGCCGTGCTATGCGCCAGCGTCCCGCGCATGGAGTGGACGAGGAATTCAATGAGAGGCGCTATGCAGGGATGTAGAAGGAGTAGGAAAGGCGAGAGGGACGGAGACGGGGCGGGAAGGAGGGGGACGGAGGGAGAAGGAGAGGGGGGAGGGACAAGCTAGGTGCGCTCGCGTCATATCTGACATCCTACCCCTCCCTCCCATCCCTTACCATGGCGTAGATCCCCTCTCTACTCGCACAGTCGGATGTCGAGCAGGGCAAGGATCCCGAAAGGGTACGCGATGCATTGTAGAGCACGGCATGGCATGGCGTAGAAGAGCACCGCAAAGCGTAGTATCAATTTAGCATTGCATTGCATACCGTGGCGTGGCACGGGAAATGACGCCAGCGCTGCAGCGGGAACACGAGTCGAGACGAGCGGAAGCGCGGAAATGAGGCCAGCGCTGCAGCGGGAGCACGATTCGGAACGAGCGGAAGCACGGAAATGAGGCCAGCGCTGCAGCGGGAGCACGATTCGGAACGAGCGGGGCCCGAAAATGAGGCCGGCGCCTTAGCGAGAGCAGCATTTTGAGAAAACATGCAAGCGAAAACCCAACTCCGGGGAAACCTGTGTATAAAAAACCGTACGCGGGGGGGGGTCGAGCACTTTCAAACCGTCATCAGGGGAAGAGGGAGAGTAGTATTCATATTGAGTAATTGTGAAGGGCAGGGAGATTGGGGAGGAGAGTGGGAGGGAGAAGGGGGAGGCCGACGGGTAGGGAAGACAGGGGGATGGGGGAGTGGGAGGGAAGAGAGGGGGAGGGAGAGGGGGAGGGAGAGGGGGAGGGGGAGGGAGAGGGGGGGGGAGGGAGAGGGGGAGGGAGAGGGGGAGGCGGGGAGGAAATCGGGGCGGGGGAGCTGGGGAGCAGGCGCCCGAGGAGGCGGGGAGAGGAGGCGGGGGGGGGGCGGGAGGAGGGGCTGGAGGAGAGAGGGGACGGAGGAGAGGGGCGCACCGTCGTCCGTCGTCCGTCGTCCGTCGTGGTCTGCGTGCGCAGGCTTTTGCCAAAAGCCTGCGCACGCAGACCACCACAAACGACCCCCGAACATCAGGCGCGCGCGCGCGCACCCTCGACCCCGAGGGGCTCCACGATTCTTCGGTGGCAGCTCGCGGGAGCCTCCCATGCCATCCTGTCGGCTCTTGCGACTTGACGCCGTTCGACGCTAAACCGACGCTACACCGACGCTACATCGACGCCAAATCGGCGCTGTCTCATCGACTCCCAGGCGCCAGCCGACGCCAATCGACGCTAAAACTAGATCAAGAGGATACACCAGGCTCCCATGATTTGCTACCGACCCCCCCGACACCCCTTCCTGCCGCCGCTCCTGGACACTGCTTCCTCAAGGTCTTTTTGTATACCACACCCTCCCCGCCCCATTGTAGAGTCCACCGCCCGAAGTCCACCTCTGGTGCACGGAATCTGGAACGCCAGACACACCAGGACCCTCGCCCACCCGCATGGGCTTTTGAGTACAGTGAACGTTTTCTGGGGGGCGGAATGCTAGCAACAACGGATGCTTCTCTTGTGCGAGTGGAGCGACGTAGGCGACGACGATGTCGCCGTCGATGTGCGAGAGGTCCACGTGTATTGTCTTGGTGCTGCCCTCTTCGACCAGATCCTGGGAAGCGTTACTGCGCTGCCTTCCCCGTTGACGTCCCTGCGCTGACAGATTCAACCAACACGTGACGGGCGCTGCGCGATGCCACGGGACATCGATCAAAGGTACGGCGGGGCACCGTGATCGAGAGCGTCCTGCAATTCGCGAGTCTGACTGGCCACCGGCGTATTCGAGCGAAGGGTGATGAGGTGCTTGAATATGCTGATCTGTTTGGCTGCTGCGTTCGCATACAAATTCTCTATGTATATATATATATATATAAATGTATAGATATGTACACGCATGTTTCTATCGTTACATACACGTCCGCGACCGTGCCCCGAGGCTAGTGGATGCCATGACAATAGACACCCTAACAATCCGATCATTGAATTACACATGTGTTCATCATGTTTGAAACATGTTTTGACAAATGTTTGAAAACATGTGTTTGACATGTTTAAGATCGGAGGTGAAGAGATGAGATCGAAGTGGAACGGAGAACCCCCCTACCGGGAAATCGGTTTCGGTTTCGTGTTCGTGCGTGCCGTGCGTGCGTGCGAGGCGAAGCTGCGTGGGCGGGCGAGAAATAAGTCTCCTGTAAAAGAAAGAAAGCATAGTGGGAATAAAGGAGCGGGAATAAGAATAAAGGCAAGAAAAAAAAAAAGATATAAAAAACTAGAGAAAGTGCACAACAAAGAGAAGTAAAAGAATAAAAAAGGGGGAGCGAAGGGTATAAAAAAAACAACGTAAAACGATTATAGGAGCGAGTAATATAAAACAAAAAATAAGCTTAACTGAAAAAACTAGAAGACTGAAAAACGAGAGGTAGGGTGCTCGGCCCGACCAAAAGTCTCCCTTCCGGCAACCGGTGCCCCGCGGTGTCACGCCGGTGTCCCGCTCGGGGGCCGGTGGCGCGCGGTGTCCCGCTGGTGTCCCGTCGGTGTCCCGATCATGATGATGATGATGATGTTGATGTTGACGATGAGGATGATGATGATGATGATGATGATGATGGTGGTGATGATGATGATGATGATGATGATGATGATGATGATGGTGCCCCGATGATGATGGTGATGGTGGTGATGATGATGGTGTCCCGATGATGATGATGATGATGATGATGATGATGATGATGATGATGATGATGATAATGATGGTGTCCCGATGATGATGATGATGATGATGATGATGATGATGATGTTGACGATGTTGATGATGATGATGATGATGGTGATGGTGGTGATGATGGTGCCCCGATGATAATGTTGATGATGATGATGATGATGGTGTTGCTGATGTTGATGATGATGGTGCCCCGATGATGGTGATGATGTTGATGATCCTGATGATGTTGATGATGGTCAGGTGATTTGATGATGATGATGACGATGAACATGATGATGATGGTGTCCCGATGATGATGATGATGATGATGATGATGATGATGAGGTTGATGATGATGCTGTTGATGATGATGGTGATGATGATGCTGGTGTCCCGATGATGATGATAATGATGATGACGATGATGGTGTCCCGATGATGATGATGATGATGTTCATGATGAGGATGATGATGAGGTGATGATAATGATTTTGATGATGGTGGCCCAATGATGGTGATGATGATGCTGATGACATTGATGACGATGATGATGATGATGATGATGATGATGATGATGATGATGATGATGATGATGCTGATGCTGATGCTGATGCTGATGATGATGATGATGATGATGATGATGATGATGATGTCGTTGTTTGTGATATCGATTGTGAGATCGATAGTAGACCGAATGTGAGATCGATTGTGAGATCGATAGTGAGTTCGATTGTGAGATCGATAGTCAGATCGATTGTGAGATCGATCGAATGAAATAGATCGAGTGAGATCAATTGTGAGATCGATCGAGTGAGACCGATAGTGAGATTGAGATAGATAGTGAGACCGATCGAGTGAGACGTTGGTTCCTGCCCCCCCGAACCTCCTTATCACCCGAAGAGTGGTCGTAGAGGTATGTTTAACACATATAAGCACCTGGAGCTCATTTGGCAACATGCTTCCTCTCCATTGATCGTCGTCCTCAACCCGATGCACGAAGTGGAGTGTCCTGAGGTCCCTCGGAGTCCTCTGTACACGATACCGAATACACTCTAACACTCTGCAGGGGCCCTGCAGCTCAGCGCTCTGGGCGCTCCTGGGAGATTCTCCGCGCTGCGGAACGGCAATCTCGCTAAACACATGCTTGACAAATCGACCCCCGAGGGGAGGTTGGTCCCAGAGTTGGGCCCTGGAGCCCTGTTGTGACAAGATGGCCCTCTAGACCGGCAACGAGCTCCGGAGAGAGTCCACGAGGGCCCCCAGACGCTCCAGGAGGCCCCCAAAATACTCATAAGAAGCCGCGCTCCCGAGAGGCCCTCAGGAGACCCCCAATAGGCTCCCCGAGGCCCCCCAGAGGTCGCCAAGAGACCCCAAGAGGCCCCCAAAAGGCATCTAAACAAGGCCTCTGAGCCTGTGACACACAAACCTGGTACGAGGGATCGACGAACGCTGGGATCAAAATTTGAGCCGTCAATGTAGCTTGCACCTAGAAGGGATAGCGAGAGAGAGAGAGAGAAAGAGAGTGAAAGAGAGAAAGAAAGAGCGAGAGGTCTTCCAATCAAACCCAGGGGGTCATGCCAAGAACCCCCGACAACACAGGCACGGTAGTGGGCTGGGCACACCACCAAATAGATAATCCACGCAAACTGGTATGTGGGCTACTGGGAAGGGCACGTCGGTCTTACAAGGACGCGGAAGGCCTTCAATGCTGCCCCATGACGGCATAAACACGTGTGAACGCGCTTCAACATCGGTCGAAGACTTTGACACAAATGCTGCGATGCTGCCTTGGAGTGCTCTTGTCTAAATCGCGAGCTCTTTCGACAACCCCAAGACTCCCCAAACACCATCAACATGCTCACAAGCGACTGCGGGGAGACAGAAAGGGAGTGTGGGGCGGGGAAGGAGAGGGGGGGAGCGAACAATGGAGGAGAAGGGAAGGGAAAGAAGAGGGATGGCGGATGGCGGGGGGGGTGGATGAAAGGGGAACGGAAGGGAAGGACAGGGGGAGGGGAATGAAACATCGTCCTGCGCAGTCACTGGGCTTCTTCTGTCCTGACGCGAGATCCTCGCAACTCGCCCTGGCACGAACGAAACTCACGGACCGAGGCGACGGCTGGACTGGGCATTCCGCAATGCAATGGCTTGCTCGCGGGCGGCGGGGAGAAGGTAGGAGGGGGGGGGAAGGGACGAGGATGAGGAGGGTGAAGAGGCGGAGGAGGAGAAGGAGGAGGAGGAGAAGGACGAGGAAGATGAGGATGGGGAAGGAGGGCCGGGATGAGACTGGAGGAGCACCTATTTTTTGGGGGGGAGCCCGCCCATCCAATCTCTGCCCTCCCTCCACTCCCTACGCCGCCACTCGCCGCCCGTGCACCTTCTCCTGCTGCCCCCCCCCTTGGCGGTGGCGGGGGCGCAGGGCAGAGAGCAAGAGGAGGCTGGCAGAGCGGGGAAAGGAGGCCAGGGAGCAGACCGCCGCGCCGCGCCGCGCGCGCCACGACCTCTCCTCGCGCCTCCCTCTCCGCCCCTCGAGTCCTGGATCCCTGCATCCCACCTGAACTCCCCAAGCCCCCACCTGCCGTCGCTCGGACGTCCACTCCCCGTGCATGCTCCAGTGTCGTGCGTGTTCCTTTTTCGCTGGATGGTCAAAGGTGCTCCTCGAGGGTCCTCGCCGAGATAAAGAAGCACACGTCCGAGCGACGCCAAGCCCACTGCTGCCCCAAAACTTGCGGTCGGCGAAATATCCGAGAAACCCCACAGGGACCCATCGACCGTGTTCCCGGCAGTCCTGGTGCGGACACTTCACGGCAAACTCCTGCTCCCACGGGCAGCCTTTTCCGACATAGTTCACGGTGACCTCGTCGACCCAGACGGGGGCAGAACAAGAAGGATGGCACGATGCAGCGGAGAACCGACGGAAGATCAGGGAACAGTCCAAGGCATGAGTTGCATGCAACTGTCGGCACCTGTGGTGGTTCGCCCCTTTGTTGCGCGGCGCAACGATCGCACGACATGGCAAATCCAACGTCTACCTTATGGCGTCGGTGACACCCCATACGACCTACGATATCCGCCGCCGTGCCTTGTGCACGTTGAGGAATGGAAACCATGCCGAGGTCTGTCTAGTCGGGTCTGTAATGTTCCAAGGTCTCTCCTCTCGACGCGTCCAAGAAAGGCACACATGGTTTATGTCCCGTATGGTTTTCACATGTTTCGGGCTTTCTCTTTTTCGAACTTCCGACGTCCCAGACGACCCACACCGCCACCAGGAATACCCCAAGCCGGCTCAAGAAACCCTGAAGACGGCCCCAAAACGGCCCCCACCCGAAAGGGCTCCAAGATGGTCCCGGAGGCGCCCAAAAATGCCCAAACGGGCCCCGAAACGCAACAATTCGAGCCTTCCGCCCAAAAAGGGCTCAGGAGGCTCCCAAAATGCAAAACGAGGCTCCCCCAAGAGAGCCCCGAGAGGCAACGACCATTGACTTGTCTTAGCTACTTCGATGTTTTTTTTGGGATCGTTTTTTCGAGCTTCCGACGCTCCAATGCGGCCCGAAAGGCGTCCCAAACCCACCCGATACGGTTCAAGAGGGCCCGAGAGAGCTCGAAAACGGTCCAACAGGGCTCGAAAACGGCCCAAAAGGCGCCCAAGATTGCCCAAGAGGGCCCCAAAAGTGGGAAGACGAACCAAGGACTCGAGCTCTCTGCCCCGAGGTCCCCAGCAGGCCTCTTTGCCTTCTCGATTAACTGCCGCCTAGAATGCTGTGCTGGCACGGTGGCGGAATGGCCGGCGGCAGCTGGATCATATATCATCACAAAATTACATGTAGCTGCATACGCAAAACGTGGCACGCCCCTGCTGGGACGTGCAAGCGTCCACGGATATGTATACTAAAAGACCTTCGGGGAAGGACGCCCCTGGGTCCGTGCCAGAATACGTGATGCTGAAAAGGTGGCCGGCGAAAGTGCAAGGTGCGCGCTCGTGGGCCATGCGATTACGAAACCAATGCAGTTGCACAAATATAAGATCTACTGCCGAACCCGGAAACACCCCAACCAAGGTGGCGAGTGCGATCTTTCGAACACCGATGAGACGATGCCACAATGCCAGCCGCATGTTCGCTGCCTTGACTCGGTGAAGCAGGCAGCTGTCTGGGCGCCGAACGTAAGCAGTGGCGCGATGCCACCCAGCTCGGCAACATCATGCTTTTCTGTGGATACCACTGTGGTGATCCACGAGACGGGGGGCTGTATTGATATGGGTGGGGAATGGGTCCGCTGCGAAAGAGGCTGCGCTCTCTGTTCGGTCACGCGCGCCCAAGGGCGGCGCTCCCGGCGCGCCGCTGTACCCCCAGGCCCCCAGGGCCCTGGGAGCCAGAAGGCGGCGAGAAAGGCATCGGTGGAGAGAACGGCGAGGCAGAAGGATAGGCTGAAACGCACACACATATACATATACACCCCCCCCCTCCCCCCCCCCCCCTCCCTTCCCCCCCCCCCTAAACCTCCACCCCCCCACCGCCCACCCCCCACCCCCACTCCCCACCCCCCCACCCCCCACCCCCCCACCTACACACATTCACACACACACACACACATTCACATTCACATTTACATTCACATTCATATTCACACATATACACGTACAGACACAGACACACAGACACACAGACACACAGACACACATACACACAGACACACAGACACAGACGCACGCACGCACGCACGCACGCACAGACGCACAGACGCACGCACGCACACATTCACATTCACATTCACATTCACATTCACATTCTCATTCTCATTCTCATTCACAGTCACAGTCACAGTCACAGTCACAGTCAGAGTCAGAGTCAGAGTCAGATTCAGATTCAGATTCAGATTCAGATTCAGATTCAGATTCAAATTCAGATTCAGATTCAGATTCAGATTCAGATTCACATACACATTCACATTCACATTCACATTCGCATTCACATTCTCATTCTCATTCTCACACACACACACACTCACACACACAACAGCCCCACCCCTGCGACGCCGCAGAGGGAACCGATTCAAGGTCATCCTCGGGATCAAAGGATAGGGAAGAGGAGGAGGAGGAGGAGGAGGAGGAGGATGGGGAGGAGGAGGAGGAGGAAGAGGAGGATGTCAAAAGACCAGGCGGGGGGGCGGAGGGCTATCCGCCGACGTCCCCCGTGGGAGCCGTCGGGCTGCGGGGACGGAGCTGCAGCAGCTGTGCGGTTGCGCCTTCGCCAGCGCAGCGAGGCGAGTCGCGACAATGCGACGTCCCGTGGAGCTCGGCAGCTTGGTAGCGGTGAGTTGTCAGTTGCCAGTTCACACAACTAGAGGGCAGAGAATCCACCTCCATAATAATCACCCCGGCACGCGAAGCCGTTTAGTAAACGCACCCACAGAAAGAATCGAGCAGGGCAAGGCTGTTTAAGAGACGCCCAGGGCCGTTTGGTAGACGCCAATTATCGGGTCCGGGTGGATTTCCTCCCCAGAATAACGCAAGACCGCTAGCTGTCTCACCGGGTGAAAAGCGTTTTTAAGATCACGCACGTATCCCATCGCACCACACACATGAACCTCTTTTCCGTGAACAGCGTCCTTGGAATTTCAGGGTGCTATGGGACATGCGTGCTCAAATACAATGGACCCGCAGATTCAAAACCACGATCTCTGGTAAAAACATGGCTCCGCTTCGCGATGCCACGATCCCGAGCGTAAAGGGTTGGCTCCGCATTCTTAATGCCACCGCCACACAGAAACAAATTACGGATCCACGATGCCGTAACCACGATCGAATGTAAAAAAAATATGGCTCCGCTGCTCTGAGGCCGCGTTTCCGTGTAATCCCGACCGTCATCCCGGGCTCCCGCCTGAGGGGGAACGATCGGGGGGACTGGCTTGGGGGATGGGAAGATCGAGCTTGAATCGGCGATGCATCTCCGAAAGATCGGCGAGAGGCCCCCGATGGCGAATCCGCAGGGCCCTGGACAGGGTGGGCCATCGGGCTCCCATCGGCGACGGATGGGCCATTCAGGGCCGATGCATCCCCCCCCCTTGAGCCCATTACACCCCCCCCCCCCTTGTCGCAACCTTTCGGGCCATAGCTCGGCTCTCTGGCGGCCGTTCGGGAAGATCGGGAGCGGCCAAGAGGGGGGTGTCCAAGAGGGGGGGATGTGCGCGGCCCAGCGGGGGGGCCAGGGACGTAATGAAACAAAAAGAGGCGCCATGAAATCTTCGGAGATATCATGGCCCGCGCCATGATATCCACCCCCCCTAGTCATCACCCCCCTCTTTTCCGCCCCCGACATAACTCGGCTCTCTGGCGGCCGTTCGGGAAGATCCGGGCACCCCCGGAAGGCCCGCGGCGAGGCGCAGGGGACGGCACGCAGACCGAGCCCGGAGGCCGCCGAGAAGCAGCGCCAGCGCCCCAACCACCTCGGACCGCGAGCCCGCCCCTCCCTCCGGTGGCTTAAAGAGGAGGAGGAGGAGGGGGAGGAGGAGGAGCACGAGGAGGAGGAGGAGGAGGAGGAGGAGGAGGAGCACACACAAGAGGAGGAGGAGGAGGAGGAGGAGGAGGAGAAGGAGGAGGAGGAGGAGGAGGAGGAGCACGAGGAGGAGGAGGAGGAGGAGGAGGAGGAGGAGGAGGAGGAGGAGGGAGAGGGCTGGGGCTCAGAGGATAGGAAGGGATCCGAGGGTGGATTCACCTTGTCTGGGGCACCCCGTCCCTGGGACCCCATCCCCCGGGACCCCATTCTTGAACCACCGACCCCTGAGCCCCACCCCCCCTCTGCAGCCTACGGTCGAATCGCGACCCCGGGTAAGAGTGACCATTGGTGCGCGGCTTTTGTGGGGGCCGCGGGGGGGCCAACACACACAAGCGCGCAAGACGCTACCATCGCACCGCGCTCGGGGATCGGGGGACCCCAGTGGGCCCGCACGAAAAGGTCCCTCCGGGCAAGGGTCACTCTTACGTCTAGCTTTGTGGATGCCACGACAATGGACACCCTAACAGTCCTATCATCGAATTAAACATGTGTTTATGTTGGAAAATGTCCTGGAAATGATTCAAACATGTTTTTCTTTTACAACAGATATTTAAAACATGTCTGAAACATTGTTGAAACATCTGGAAAGTATTTGACAGCATGCTTCCTCTCCATGGATCGTCCCCCACACGTCCGGCTGCCACAGACGGGCGTGCAGCTGCCACAGACGGGCTTGCTCCTGACCCCGACCCAGGCCCCAGCGACGCCGCGGGGGCAACCACGGCCCAGCACGCCCGCCGCCGCCCCCTCTGACCGGGCCGGGGGGCGCAAGCCGCGACCACGTGTAGGGGGCCACATGCGAACCCTACCCCTGCCCCCCACGATTTCTGAGGGGGAGGGTGGAGTTCACGAAGTGAACCCCGCCCTCCCCCTCAGAAATCGTGGGGGGCAGGGGTAGGATTCGCATGTGGCCCCCGAGCGTGGGCGCCGCGCCTGCGGCAACCGCCCCGAGCCAGCCCAAACGCGAGCGACGGTCAGAAGCGGGCATGTTCCCCTGCAGGAGGACTTCGGAGAAAAACGAGAAATGCTCCAAAAGTGCTCAGCTCAAATAATGATCAAGCACTGCCCCCCAGACCATCTTCTTACTCTTTTTGAATATTACTCCTGTAGAGGGACACGCCCGACTTAAGTCATGCGCGAGACGACACAACGGCCTTGTGCGACCTGACGCGGGCCGCTCTCGCGCCAATGCCGTTTTCTGCGACGCCCACGTGCGCCTCGAAAGCTGCCCGTGAGAGCGGAATCCCCCCCACACCGATACCGCATGCAATACGGACGGCGGCTGCGAAGGGCGTGGCTTGCAACCCGCACTCTGGGGGGCGGGCGAGGACCTCGACAGAGGTCTCCGCCGCACCCCGAGGAGGCCCGACGGGGGCAACTTGGCGCCTCCCAAGCCCCAACGGCGCCGACCGCAAACCACACTCGGGCAGAACCACATCCTTTGTAACCGCCGATGCAAATACGGCGGGTTCATGCCGTGACGACCCTAACATTGGCCTCTGACACCGCTTGGATCATTCAAGCTTGAACAGGTCGGCGGCTTTTCGATCGCCAGATCGTTCCATATCTGGGCAACTGGCGGTGCTTAACCTTGAACGCCCGCGGCGGGGTCGCCGCCGCGTCGACACGACGCGAACCTGCCGTACATGTGTCGGCGTGGCCCGGCTCGATCACGTACGAACCACTGTCTGGACATAGCGCCCGCTACATTCTGCACGTGGGGATCTGCTCGTGCACAGCTCTGGGCAAGGTCTGCACTGGAGGCATATGACGATGAATCACAACACACACGTTGTCATGGGCACAGTGGCATGATACCGACTTCGAGCACGCATGGCCCCAGCAAGCACTGCCACAAACGCAAAGAAGGGCGACAGACATGATCGTCGTTAGTGTCCTCCCTTTCCTTCCCAAGTAATGCTCCTGCTTCTGGTGCTGCCCCTCTTCCTCTTCCTCCTCCTTCCTCTCCTCTTCCTCCTCCTCCTCCCTCCCCCTTCTCTTCCTCCTCCTCCTCCTCCTCTTCCTCCCCCTCTTTCTCCTCTCCCTCCTCTTCCTCCTCCCTCCTCCTCTTCCTCCTCCCTCCCCCCTCCTTCTCCTCCTCCTCTTCCTCCTGTGTCGGGATGGTGCATATCCAGAGGCGAGGGGCGACGGGTGTGCGACCGTCTGAACGCTCATCGAGTAGCGTAAATTGACACCACCCAATACGATAAGAATAAAACCAGCCACCACTGCAAACAACATGTTCACAAATCTGGAATCTTTTGTCCTCCGCACACCAATCGCAAAGAGCGTGCCTCTCACTGCTGGCAATGGTATGACGTCGGAAAGCAGCAAGCATCAAGCACACATCATTTCTGTGCAGACAGACTGCGCTTGTGCTCCCTTCGCCTGGCTAACCGAAGAACACGTTGCTCGTGTGTGGGTTCCTTCTCTTCCTAACGGCAAGCCGTGCTCCCAGGACGAAGATTAGGTCGGGCGTGTCCTCCTACAGGCGGATTTGGACGAAGCATGACAAATAGTCAAACAAAACCCCCAAGTAGTCAAAACTACTAAACACATCTTCACATGTTTGACTATTTTTGAATATTCCTCCTGTAAAGGGACGTGCCCGACTTAAGACGAAGACAGACCCTTATCTAAGCACCGGGTGTTGAACCTTACCCTTGGACATCATGGCCGCCCCACTGCTCAATGAATTGCTCTGGTGAAACTTGTAAAGTCCAGCTCCCCGAGGCCGAGCGGCACCGCCGACATGACTCGGCAGGCGATCACGAGCGAGCAGCGGGGGCGAAACTGGCGAGACGCACGGGGAAACCGATGTCCGCAGCTCAGCCCCTTCTGCCTCACTCCGTAGTCTCCCTCTTCCAGCCGCTCCTCACCTGCCGCACCTCACCCCCTCCCTCTCCTCGCCTGCTCCCTAAACTGTTGGGACGCACCTCCAGATCGGATCGGGGGAACGCTTGCAAACTTAGAGCAACATTTTCAGGCCCTGGGGTGCTCCGTGTTGGGTTCCTCCTCCCTGCCTCCTCCTGAGGCACGGGCTGCGGCTGGGCCGCCGTGGAACGCGGGGAGGCGCCGCGAGGTCTCGACCGGGTCTGCGTGGCCCTCCGCTACGTTGGACCTCCCAGGAGAACACGAAAGTGGCCACAGCTGCGCACCTCGCAGCCCCCCAAGGAGCCGCGAGGAGTCGGCTGGTTCTGCGTACTTCCCCGCCCCGCTGGGCCTCCCAGGAGCCCACGAACGTGGCGACCCCGCGCCCCAGCGCCGGCTTCGCACCCGCGTGCCCCCGCGCCGCCCCGTCGGGAGAAGGGGCAGCCCCTCTGGCCCAGGCCGCGGCGTGAGGAGGAGCGACCAGCGTCGCTCCCCCGCGGGTGGCCACGCGAGGGCCCCTCCTCCTCCTCCTCCTCCTCCTCCTCCTCCTTCTGCTCTTCCTCCTCCTCCTCCTCCTCCTCCTCCACCTCCGCCTCCTCACTCCTCACTCCTCCTCCTCCTCCTCCTCCTCCGCCTCCTCCTTCCCCCCCCACTCCTCCGCCTCCATCCTCCACCTCCTTCTTCTCCTCATCCTCCTCGTCCTCGTCCTCGGTCCCTCCTTCTCCTCCTCCTCCTCCTCCCTCCTCCTCCTCCGCCTCCGCTCCTCTCTCCTTCTTCTCCTCCTCCTCTCGCTCCGCCTCCGCCTCCTCCTCCGCCTCCGCCTCCGCCTCTCAACTCCTCACGGCCTCCTCCTCCGCCTCCTCCTCCGCCTCCTCCTCCTACTCCGCCTACTCCTCCTTCTTCTCCTCCTCCCCTCGTCTCCTCGTCCCCCTCCTCCTCCGCCTCCTCCTCCTCCGCCTCCGCCTCCTCCTCCTTCTTCTCCTCCTCCTCCTCCACGTCCTCGTCCTCGTCCTCCTCGTCCTCCTCCTCCTCCGCCTTCGCCTCCGCCTCCGCCTCCGCCTCCGCCTCCTGCTCCGCCTCGCCTCCGCTCCTCCTCCGCCTCCTCCTCCTCGTCCTCGTCGTCCTCCTCGTCCTCGTCCTCGTCCTCGTCCTCGTCCTCCTCTCCTCCTCCTCCCGCCGCCTTCCCTCCTCCTCCTCATCCTCCTCCTCCTCCTCACTCCTCCTCCGCCTCTCCCTCCTCCTCCCCCTCCTCCGCCTCCTCCGCCTCCTCTTTTCCTCCGCCTCCTCCTCCTCCTCTCCTCCATCCTCCTCCTAACTCCTCCCCCTCCGCCTCCTCCTTCTTCTCCTCCCTCCTCCTCCTCCTCCTCCCTCCTCCCTCCGCCTCCGCCTCCTCCTTCTCCTCTTCCTCATCACTCCTCCTCCTCTCCTCCTCCTCCTCCTCCTCCTCCTCCCCTCCTCCTCCTCCTCCTCCTCCTCCTCCTCCTCCTCCTCCTCCGCCGGCGGACGCGGGTCTGCCGCGCGCCGGAAGCACTGTGGTCGGGAGCCGGCGCAGCCCCCCAACCCCAGGACAAGCACACCGCTCAGCGGCATGCAAGCCTCAGAGCCGAGGGGGTGCGCCGACCGGGGCCTATACCTCGCTTACACGGGAGCTTGGCGCCGACGGACAGCTTGACGCGGCCGAGCGCGAGCGCCGGTCGCCCGCCCCCGGCGCCGCCCGCAGCTCTGCGCCCCCCGGCCTCCTCCTCCTCCTCCTCCTCTTCTCGCCGGGCCTCCCTGCTCCAGTGGTGCGTGGCCGAGGCGTGCTCGCTGGGCCAGCGCCTCCCGCGCCCGCGCTCTCGGCGTCGGCCGTTTCCGCGCGCGCCCCAGGCCGCTCCCCAGCCAGCCGCTTCGGCAGTCCAGCCCCCCTCGGCGCCTGCCCGCAGCGCGTGCTGAGTCCCGCGCAGCGCTGGCCGCC
>CAUYUJ010021587.1:55000-63069 GCA_963575745.1 Prorocentrum cordatum | reverse complement strand
CTCCTCCTCCTCCTCCTCCTCCTCCTCCTCCTCCTCCTCCTCCTCCTCCTCTTCCTCGCTCCTCCCCCTCCTCCTACTCCTCCTCCTCCTCCTCCTCCTCCTCCTCCTCCTCCTCCTCCTCCTCCTCCTCCCCCCCCCTCTCCTCCCCCTCTATTTTTCTATTTCCCCGTGCGACAAATGCCGGTGACAATGAGCAGCGGCAGAAAACAGGCGTCCTCCGATGAAGACACAGCACCCCCGAAACCGACGCACAGCGAACGATTACGAGGCGAGGCAACGTGTCTCAGTGGATATACATACGATCTACACACACGCTCACAAAACTGCACTATCAGGAGGGGGCGGCACGTCGCACGCGAAGGCGCGCCTGGCGCCCATCCTCATCTCTGTCGATGTTGGCCGCTGCGGCTTCCGCCATCCCAGGCGCGAGCCCGAAGCGGGCGGCCGCTTCGGCCGCGCTCCACCGATCCCAGCCCACCCCGCCCGACGAAGTCGACGGCGACGACCCCCCACCCACGCCACCCCAAGACTGGAGGAGGAAGGCTCCAGAGGAGAGACCGAGGACCTGGAGGTCGAAGGGGGAAGCAGGACGGGGCCTTTTGAAGGCCCACCCCTTGCACTGGGGGGACCATGAGGGGAAAAAACCCGACTGGCTCGTGACAGCTGCTGCCTTCTGTCCTTTGTGGGCGGGCGATGTGGGCACAGCTCACCAAGGGCCCTGAGACCTCCCCAGCTGCATTCTCCGCAGGCGGTGCAAAAGAGAACCAAGCCGCCGCCTACGAGGGGGAAGCCATCAGGCCCGCCAACACCAGCTTTAGATATAGAATGGCCAGCAAGTGAAACGAGTCTCGTGAGCTCCTCGGGCCCCCCAGGGACGACGAAAGGACGGGCACCACCAGTGACTCTCAGCGAACGCAGTCTGCACCGAGGGGCGAGCACGGGCCGATCATTCTCAGGGAGCTCGTCCGCATCGCGGACCTGACTGTCCGCCATGCGGGCCTCCTGCTCTCCAGCCCAGCGCCCAGCCTGCCGAGCAATGGAACAGAAAACCACGCGAAAGGCGGAGCGCTGGCTGGGTGTCTGGGTGGCATGCTGCACCTAGCTCGGCCAGCCTATCTACATGATCAGATCCTAATGTGTGGAGCTGGGTGGTTCTGCCAGCTGCCACATCAGCCCAGGGAGCATGGGCCCTCACTTTGACCGAGGGGGGGGGGGGAGGGGTCATCACCAACAACATGGAAAATGCGGGCCCACAGGTGGGCTCGACTGCTGGAGCAAGACAGGGCCTGGCCAGGGTCACGCAAACAGCCGAGGGTGGCCTTGCAATCTATGTGGTACGTTGCCCCGAAGGCCTGCACACACCCTCCTGCGGCGGCCGTGCAAACAGCGAAATCCTCTCCGTCGCGGGCTGCCTGGAGAGGGGCCAGCTCTAGTGGGACTGCACCGTAGCAGCCAGCTAAGAAGTTGCCAGCCTCGTCAACCTGAACAATCCCCCACCCCGCCCTGGCCAAGGTCGGGTCTGTCAGGTTGGAGGCTGACCCATCCGTGAACACAAATCCAGACAACTGGCCTTCGGGAGGCCTGTTGACCCAGTGAATGCCAGCTTGGGATTGGAGAAGGGGGGGCGGAGCCAGCTCGGAGACGAGAGGGAAGATCCCAGCGGCAAGCCTCTCCAAATATTGCCCCCATCTCTCAGCATTAGCTGCCGCCCTCAACAGCTCAGAACTGCAACATGACTGCCTGGGGGGCCTCCAAGCGTCACAGTTGTATCTTTCTGTGAAATAACGTCCCAGGGGCAGCCATACACACCCGACACAACGGGCACGACACATGCGACTGTCTATGCTGGCGCTCCTGGGTCCAATGACATTGGGAGACCACGCTGCAAAGGGTCCCTTGCTGGTGGGGCCCCCAAGCAGGCGACGTGGTTCCATTCATTAAATCGCGAATGGGGCGTCCACAAGATGGGTCGGGCCCAGTTCGCTGAGGCAGACCTCGCTCTCAGCGCGCGCACATCCGAGCAGGCGGCGACGCGCCGCAGGACAAGGATGCCGACCTGCGCAGGCGCCAGGGCAAGCAAGTCCAGCTCTCGCCCATCCCCCATGCCGGTAGTGCGCGCATTGAGGGCGCGCCACCCTGATTCGCGAAGCGACATGATATATACATGAGCTAGGGACCGAACCCATCTCCACGTAAACCTGTGCTTTTCAAGCTCGGCAAAGGCCCCGCCAAGGGCCTGCTGGAGGTTGGCCAAATTAGGCCGACCCCATCCAGATCGCTTGGGCCCAAAAGAGTATGATTTGGCTGTGGTACGCGGCAACGGGGTCGATAAGTTGGCCAGCCGCCAAGGAAAACAACCTAAACCCAACAGAGGCCGTGGACTTATCCTTGTGGAGCGAACGCACAGCTGAGACACGGATCGCATGGGTCTGCCTACTGGTGAGCCCCGTGACCGCCGCGCCCCACAGCGCGCAAGCTTGCGGACCAGCTCGCTGCATGTTGTGCACGCGCCCTCCAGCTTGTCGAAGTGTCCTGAGACGCCAGCTCCTATTGCCCCCTTTCCTAAGCCGACGTGCAACCGTTTTGTCGCTCCTGGCCCTGGAACATGTAAAATATGATCCCAAACTCTTGGTGCCCATCTTGCGCTTGAACCCTTGCTGGGCCCATGTCTTGGCTAAGTCCGAGGCCAGGTCGGGATGGGAGGCCAGGAAGTTGGGTTTGCCCCCTGACAATATGAGCTCCAATCGGGCGTAACCTCTCGACAGTTCTCTGCCTACTTGAGCCAGTTCCTTCAAAATCATGGCGTTAGTCCCGCAGCACTGGGCGTGGACATCATCCACCGCGTTGCGGCAATGAACATGGGGATGGCGCTGGTGCATCTCCAGCAGGAGCCGATAATGAAGCACGTTGGCAAAGCTGGTGGCGAGAGCGCAGCCAGCCAGGATCGCGCCGCTCGCTCTGAGCAGGTCGCTGACCGCCGTCTGAAAACTTATGACGCGTGGGCGTGCGTAGAGCTTCTTGCACGCTGCAAACACAAGCCGAAGGGGCATCTGGGTCGCGACTGCCTCCCGCATCAGGACTCTATGGGCCACCCTGTCGTAGAACTTAGATAAGTCCGCGAAAAGCGTTGCAGCTTCCAGATGGAACAGCCTCGAAACGTAGGCCATGATGTTGTGCCCCCATCCTGCTTGTTCACAGGTCTTGCCCTTGGTGCCCCAGAAGCTCTCCAGAGGGCGCGCACGTTCCCATGTGCTGGCTAGATCTTACCTAAGGCGAGCCCAAACCCGAAGCAGACTGCAGATCAAAGCTATCGGACGAACCCCCGACCCATCTAACTTGCCAGTAAACAAGATGATGGTCGGCCAGAGGTCGGGGAGGTCAGGCTGCTGCTCCCAAACCAAGAGAACGTCTATCAGCCTCAACAAGAAGGGGTCCCCGAGGAGCAGCCAACAGCGGGGGGTGACTCCATCTACTCCGAGTCCAACATCATGTCGGAACCTCTTGAGGGCCCGCTTGAATTGGTCCAAGGTGGGCCTGGGGAGCTGGGACTGGGCCGCTGCTGCAGCCTGCGCCTCAGTGATGTTCGACTTGGCATCGTGCCAGTAGGAAGCCCACTCCCCCAACAGGTGCTGGATCGCGGCGTCACCCTGGAGAGGAAGCCTAGAGGGGTCCTGAGGCTGCGGCACTGGGGCAGCACTATTGGTGTACATGTGGGCCTCCTTGGCCCCACCCTTGGTAGCGTCCCTGGCCCAGGCCCTCCACTTGGCCCACCTGGCTTTGGCTTATTCCTTTAGGACCCGATCAGCAACAGTGTCGACGTCACTCAAGGCCATGACGAAATCGTCTCCGCCTTGGGACGCCGCGGCGAGCAGGAACTCCTTGCCTCCTACCGTCTGCAGGTCGGGCCCAAGGGTCTGGTTGTCTATCTGAGCGAGAGTGGTGAGGTAGCTGGTCATGGAGTCCCAGAAGAGCGGGGCCTCAGGATGCCTCTAGAGCCCTCCAAACTTGTGCACCAGCGTCTGCAAGGATCGCCACGCTCTAGACTTAGGAGAAGTGCCCTCGTCCCACTTGCGCTCCAAGTGCACTTGCTTCTTCTGGAACCCTTGCGCCCGACCTCGAAACGGTACGTCCAGTCCTCCGACTAGATCAATCTGCTGGCACGATTCGTCTTCCATGCGCTTCAGCCATTCAGCCCAGAGATCCTGGAAGCTCATGTCCTGAGGAACCTGGCCAACCGTCCATGACCACTGGCGGTCGATTCGCTCACGCTGCGGGCCCACCCGAGGCCGCGCGGGCAAAAAGGTTCCCACGTAGTCCTGATCGCGACTGGGATCCTGAGGCTGAAACCACGGATGGCGATCTGCACCGGTGTGCGCGGCCCACACGGCGCCGCAGGCAGGGCGGACAGATCCGCGACGCAATTGGCCACGCCGCACGAGACCACAAAGATGTCGAGGCATCTGCTCGCCCCCGACCCCGCCGAAAAAGTTGCGCACGGAGGAGCAGCAACGGTTGCACCTAGCATCTGGCTCCACTTCAAGAGCCCCAGATCGTTAGACGGGTTGTCGAAGTCTCCACCTGGAACCCACGGCGTACGGGACCCCTGGTGGTATACAGCGAGGTATTGGAGGAGCTCCGCGTTGAGCCCAGTACACCCGACTCCCACGTGGCCGTAGATGGTGACCCAGAGGACCCCCGAGGGCACGATGGCGTCTATCAGCATGGCTGAGATTCGCCCAGCAGCAGACTGACGGAGCCCCATTTCACTGCGTGGAATCTCTTTCGACCGAACGTGACTGACAACACCGGCCATCGCAGCCCCAGACGTGGACAGGTCATGATCGCCAGTCTTGTTGGCCTTCGAGAAGGATGACCGATATCCTCTCTGAAAGGCCCACTTGGAGGCCTGGTCAATGCCGAGCGCATCCAGTCGCGTCTCCTGGACTCCCCAAAAATGGGCCTTGGCAGCTCCCATCGCCGCCTACCGCTCGCAAACATCTTGAAAGCTGCTCCAAGTGTTGGGGTTTACCGTGACGAAACGCCAGTCAGTCTTGGAAGCGCTGCGGCGCCCTGGGGAGGAGGGGGGGTCTCCCTCGCTGAGAGAACCTTGCTCAGAGTCGGAGGGCGCGGCCGCTGGCGAGGCCGCCCGCGTCAGAGGCGGGCTCGAGCCCCCCGTCGTAGCAGAGCTGCGGACACTGGAATGCCTCGTCGCAGTAGATGTCGTCGCCGAGATCCGAGCCACAGCAGGCTGCGCGCGGTCTCGGAGCCAGCGCACCGTGTCCGCATGGTCGTCGATGTGCCTGCGCAGCTCCACGTCGATGTCCGCGGGGCGCGCCTGCTTGGTCAGCTCAGCAAACCACTTGGCATAGCGGCTGCGAGCCCTGGTACGGTCGCGGAACGCTCGACTGCAGTAGTCCCCGGCCATCGTCATGCGAGCTTTAAGGACATCCCCTTGATGATGCGCCTCTGCTGCGAGTTCGACCAGTCGCGCAAAGTGGGGCTCCGCAAGTCGACGAAGGACGTAGGACACGCACCGTTCTCTCCAAGAGAGGGCAGCAATGTCTTCGTCGTGGTTGAAAGGCCCAGGACCCATCCAAACGGCCGCCAAGTTGCGCAGAAACCGGAGAAGCCGAGCCTCATGATGCACATCCGCAGGCCTCGGAGGTTCCGCTCCCATCGTAAACTGGTCGTCGTCACTATCAGTGGAGAGGTGCTGGCCGATGCTGCTGACCGAAGTATGGCAAAACTGTGGCGACCTGATTCCTGGGTGGCTAAGTCCAGGTCTTGGAGGCGAATCCGCAGCGCGGTTACATGGGCCCGAACACGACATCGGGACTTGCGTTCCAAACGCCACGGCGCTCCGCTCAGCAGCAGCGTGTCGGGCCTGGCCCAACCGAGGCAGACTAGGACACGACGTCCAGGACCTTTCCTCGCCCCTTCGCTGCCACCTCCGTCGCGCCGTTTCCATCCGTGCGAACGTGGGCGACGTGAGCCAGGGCAGCCATCTCCTGGATTTGCTCTAACGCCAGGCGTTCTGACAAGTCGGACGCGTTCTAACTCCATTCGGCTGAAGACCACCTCCAGAGCCACGCACCACGGACTGCCAGTTGCCGCCGTCCTGCACGTACTGCTCCGTTGACACACCTGCCGAGCTCTGCGTGTCATCTTGGATGCAGAAGATGTAATATGTGTTCCTCCCGTCGCCGTAGAAGCAGTTGATGTCATCTGAGCTCCACTCGTAGCAAGTGTCTCCGTTGCTGTGGTACTCATCGCCGTCGTGGACATCGATCCCCTCGTGAAGCCCTCGCTGTAGACGCCGTCGTTAACGATGTCGCTGCTGTTATCGTCGGTCAGGTCGTCGTACTCTGCGCTGAGGTCGTCGTCGTTGGTAGTCGGAATCACGTCATAGTTCCCATAGTCACCCGGGACTGATGGTAAAGTTGGCATGTCTGACCAATCTTCTGGTTCAAAATTGCATTGGCCTGCACCATCACGCTACTGTTGCTGCGGAGAGGTACCACTGTGAGCAGAACGTGCACTCGACGGAGTCTCACCAAAAGCTGCCCGCTGTGATACATCTGCACTGGCAATGTGGAAGTCGGTCGTGGGCTGCCACCTGCCGCGACCCACGCTGCGGTGTCTTCTGCGTTGCCTAGAGCTTGGCTCTGGCCTCGGCGACCACCGAGGGGGGGGGCTGACCTGCCTGCTGCGCTGGAGGACGCGGCAGGCGGCTCGGGCGGAGGCGCCGTGGGCGGTGTCTTGTCCGCAGTCGGCTGGCCAGGCGTCGGGGCCTTGGCAGCTGCCTTGGGCGGAGGCCCCTTGGGCTCGGCTGGGCTGGCGGCACCGTTGGTGGCGGCGTCGGCTGTCTTGCTGTCGGGCTCCGTGCGGACTCGCTTGGCCTTGAGGCGGGCCAACTGTTTGGCCTGCGTCTACTTGATGATCGCCGCCTTGGCCTTGACATCGCTGAAGCACGCCTTGGCGGCCTCTGTGAACTGCTTCTGCAACTCATCTTTGCGCCTCTGGGCCTCGGCTCTCTCCTCTGGGGAGACGACGTCGTCCAATTCTTCCAGTCCGAATAGCCCGCCGTCGTCGAACTGCACCTCCTGCCCCTCCAACAAGGCGTCGAGATCGATGACTGCCTGGCGGGGCTTACTGTCGGACTGCTGCTGATCTGATTCCACCGAGACCGTGCTGGCGAGCCGCTTGACTGCAGTCTGGCAGAGGGCCCTCGCAACGTCAACTTCTGTGGAAGCGTTCGCCACATCGGCCTGGAGTTCATTGTATTGTTTCTCGATGCGTTCGAACATCTCCAGGGTGCGCTTGAGGTTCGCCTCCGCCAGCTTGACCTTCTGCATTGCTTGTCCGACCGAGATGCTGGCTTCGGCTTATGCCTGGCGGAGGGCGTCGAGCTGAGCTTGGTACTTGGCTGCCCCTTCATCATCTCCTGACTTGGACAGCAAGTCGGTGAGGGCCACCAGTCGCTGCTCCTCCGTGGGTTCGTCATCTTCTTCGAAGCCGTCGCACTGCCCAGGTGCAGACCCGTCAGAGAAGGTGACCGAGGGAGCTCGACGACGCGGTGCCGCTGCTCTGTGCCAAGGCCTCCATCCAGCACTGTCAGTCGCAGGAAAGCGAGCACGAAGAGGCTCGCGGCGGCGCTCTCGACGAGCGGCCGTCTGCCTGGGCGGCACAGCGGGGCGAAGCGGCGAACGGCAGTGCTTGCACCATTTCCACCAGGAGAGGTTCTTGGCGCAGCCGCAGGAGCTGCACTTCTGGAATGAATTGCACCCACCGTCATCTGCACCCATATGACACTCAGCGGACTGACGGTTGTCCAACACACGGCCTGCTGACGCCACTCGCAGGAGCACTCGCGCAGCTGTGCGCTGCTCTCTGGCTCGGCGGTGCCAGGCCCCTTCGCCCTCACGGGGCATGGCCCCTGCTGGCGGCAGGCGCCGCAGGCGCGGCCGTCGGCCGCGAGGGGTGCAGGGAGGCACCGATGGCCCCCCTCGCGGCAATGGCGGCGCGCGTGGGCCCCGCGCGCGCTGGCTGGCCTCCCTGGGAGGCGGGCC
>CAUYUJ010021587.1:30000-47500 GCA_963575745.1 Prorocentrum cordatum | reverse complement strand
CACGGCCTGCATCTCCTTCACCACCCACTCCTTATCCTCCTTCTTCGTCGCCTCCGCCTTCAGCACATCCACCGTGCACGTGTTGTTCATGATGCTGTGGAAGTCTTTGCGGAACGCGTCGAGGAAACGCTCCTTCTCAGCTGGCGTGAGCACGATGACGATGTCATGGCCAACGAGGGCATGCAGAGCGATCTCCAAGCAGCACCATGCCCGCTGTAGAGTCTTACCACCCTCCCACGGGCTCATCATCACCGCCAGAGTTGTCGGCCCCATGATCGTGCGCTTCGTGCGCTCCTTTTGGAAGCTTGGAAATTGGCACCAACACCAACATCAGGGGTTGCCTCCACGAGAGGAAGATGATCCTGGATTTTGGTGTTGGTGGTAATCTTTCGGCCACCTAGAAAGCCCGAATATTACCACCATCACCTGGATCGGGATCATCTTCCCTCGGTGGAATCACGCCGCCGATATTGGTGTTGGTGTCAACCTCTAGGCCTCCGATCCTTGTCTTTCGTCCAGGTGATGTTGTTCTGGTCTAAGCCAAAGAAGTCCAGCCAGAACACCGGCTCGTCGCTGGACTTGCTGGCCCGCTGCACGAAGTCCTCCATGCCAGACAGCGTGTCTCGGACAGGTTCCCCCTGCCAGTGCGACAAAAAAACGGTCGCTCGGCGGTTGATGCCGCACGCCTCCAGCATGGTCTGCTTCCCGTGCTGGCCTGCCAGGAGGGTCACAGTCGCTGCGCCGTGTCCCAGACGCACGTCGACGCTGTAGCCGCGCGGCAGCGTGCCGCCCTTCCCTCCGCCGCCCAACAGGATCTTGATGCCCGCGGCGAGGTAGTAGCCGTTGGACGGGTCCCGGAGCTCTGGCCCGAGCCAGTAGACCTCCTGCCAGGGAGAGCCCAGGATCGAATCGATGAGTCGGACCAGCGCTCGAAACGAATCGGGCTCGCGGAAATCGGCAGCCAAGTCGGGAAAAGCCGAATCGGCGGGCCATGCCTCCAGTGAGAAATCGGGGCCCAAATCGGAATCCCAAGTCGAGCCGAATCGGCATCGCAAGCCAGCGAAGTCGAATCGAATCGAATCGAATCGGAGGAATCGAAACGAGCCTGCTGGACCAGCTCCCGCAGGCGCCGCTCCGAGAAGCCAGCCCGCAGGTCGAAGCCGAGGGCGTCCAGCATGGCGCGGATCTCCCCGACGCGAGCACCCCGCTGCTCCCCGGGCAGATCTTCTGCCGCACTGGGAGCTTGACTCGTGCCGCTGAGACGCTGCTCCCCGGGCAGATCCTCTGCCGCACTGGGAGCTTGACCCATGCTGCTGAGACGCTGGAAGAACACGAAGCCGCAAAAAACACGCACAAACTCGTCGGAGGTCGACTGATGAAACAAAACCTATGCGGCCAGACCTGGGACAGAAGAACCTCCGTCGGGAACACGAGACCCTCCGCTGGCCAAACCGAAGAGCGTCCGAGGGTGCCCCCACCAGCATGCACAAGAGCATCCAACAAGCACGCAGAACATCAGGGCACCCTTCACCCTCCCGGACCTCGATCTTATCGGGGATCTTCTGACCCGGGTCAATCCAGACCCGGGTCAGTCCGGCCTTGCAGAATCCTGCAAGATCCTGCGCCCAAACCCGGGTCAGTGCGATTGATCCTGCAAGGTCCTGCAGGTTCCTGCACCCCACCCCGGGTCAGTGCGACCCTGGCCCTGCAGGATCCTGCAAGATCGGGCGCTCTGGCTGACCCCCGTTTGCATTGACCCCCGTCCCAAGGCTCCCGATCTCATACCCCGAACGGACCTCGAGGGGGGAAATCGGCTCCAGGGGGGGGGGGAAGCGCCGACCCGGAGCATCGGCGATGCATCCGCTGGCCAAACCGAAGAGCGTCCGAGCACAAGAGCGTCCAACAAGCACGAAGAGCATCAGGGCACCCTCCACCCTCCCCGAGCCGACCTCGATCTCACACCCCGAACGGACCTCGTGGGGGGGGAATCGGCTCCAGGGGGGGGGGGCGGCGGGGAAGCGCCGACCCAGTGCATCGGCGATGCCTCCCCCGGCGGCAGGCCCCCCGAAGGCGAAGCCGCGCGTCCCAGGTCCCTCGAGCTCGGCGGCGCGACGGCGAATGGGGAGTCGATGCGGGCCCCCCCCAGCCGAGCCTATCCCTCTGCGCCCTGGGTAGGGCGGGACTTCTCCCTCCTCCTCCTCCTCCTCCTCCTCCTCCTCCGCCTCCTCCTCTTCCTCCTCTCCTCCTCCTCCTCCTCCTCCTCCGCCTCCTCCTTCTCATCCCCTCCTCCTCCTCCTCCTCCGCCTCCTCCCCCTCCTCCCTCCTCCGCCTCCTCCCCCCTCCTCCTCCTCCTCCTCCTCCTCCTCCCTCCTCCTCCCTCCCCCTCCTCCTCCCCTCCTCCTCCTCCTCCTCCTCTCCTCCTCCTCCTCCTCCGCCTCCTCCTCCTCCTCCTCCTCCTTCTCCTCCTCCTCCTCCTGCTCCTCCCTCCTCCTCTCCTTGTCATCCCCCTCTCCTCCTCCTCCTCCTCCATCCCCCTCCTCCCCTCCTCCTCCTCCTCCTCCTCCTCCTCCTCCTCCGCCTCCTTCTCCTTCCTCCTCCTCCTCCTCGCCTCCTCCTCCCTCATCCCCCTCCTCCTCCTCCTCCTCCTCCTCCTCCTCCTCCTCCCCTCCTCCTCCTCCTCCTCCTCCCTTCCTCATCCTCCTCCTCCTCCCCTCCTCCTCCTCCTCCTCCTCCTCCTCCTCTCCTCCTCCCTCCTCCTCCTCCTCCTCCCCTCCTCCTCCTCCTCCTCCTCCTCCTCCTCCTCCTCCTCCTCCTCCTCCTCCGCCTCCTCCTCCTCCTCCTCCTCCTCCTCCTCCTCCTCCGTGGGCCAATTGGGGGGTCGACGCAGCGCAACCCCCGCTCGAGCCTATCCCTCTGGGGGGGGGGAGGCATCGACCTGGAGTCGGCCCAGGGGGGGGCGAGAAGGGGGGGATCGGCTCCGTGGGGAGCATCGACCTGGAATCGGCGATACATCGCCGATAGATCGGCGACGGGTCCCCAGTGCCGAAGCCGCGCGGGCCCCTGCAGGCGTCGCGTGGGGGATTGGGGGTCGATGCCCCCCCCCCCCCTGAGCCAATCCCTCCCTAACGTGGCCCCTGGACGACCCAGGTGATCCGCGAGCACCTCCGAAGGCTTGTGCCTGCTGTGCCGCTTCTCCGCTCTCCTGGGCAGCGGGCGCCGGCCCGCAGCGCGGCGCGGCGAGGCGCGGCGGCGCGGCGAGGCTGGAGCTCCGGCCACGATTGCTCGAGCGGGAGCGGCTGCGGAGAAGGGCGGTGATTAGGGCCAACACCCAGAGATCCGACGCTCCGAAACACATTGGGGCGGCGGGTTTGGGGCGCCGGTTTCGGCCACCAGGGGCCCTCGCCAGGCCTCGGGAACGTGAAAAAACGGCTCGGGACGAGAAACCGGCCCCAGGAAAGTGGCCCAGAAAAAAGTGGAGCAGCCGGAGGTCTGGGGCGCAGGGCGACGAGGCCAGCACAAGCTCAGCACGTGCAGCGGGTCGCGGGCCCTGGGGCGGCCCCCCTCCTCCTCCTCCTCCTCCTCCTCCTCCTCCTCCTCCTCCTCCTCCTCCTCCTCCTCCTCCTCCTCCTCCTCCTCCTCCTCCCAATCCTCCTCCTCCTCCTCCTCCTCCTCCTCCTCCTCCTCCTCCTCCTCCTCCCTCCCTCCTCCTCCTCCTCCTCCTCCTCCTCCTCCTCCTCCTCCTCCTCCTCCTCCTCCTCCTCCTCCTCCTCCTCCTCCTCCTCCTCCCCCCCGGGGTCGAGCTTCTCATCCGGGGTCGTTGCCTGGCGGTCCCTCGCGGGCCCGTGCAGGGCCCCGCGAGGGACCCCGTGTGCCTCAGGGCCCGCGTCCCCCATGGCCGGACGCAAGACCCAGACCTCCTCGCGCTGCGAAAAAAACACGACGGGAGGTTTTCCGCTATGTTCGGCCCCCAGGGGCCCTTACCCGGCCTCGGGACCGTCAAAAAAACGACTCGGGATCCCCAAACCGTGCGGCCACTCCGAGTCCCCACTGACCCACCACATGGCGCGGCCACCGCACCGCTCGGAGCCCCACGAGGAAGAACCCAAGATCCGCTGACGTGAGTTGTTCGATACGGGGTCCCGGGAAGCCTCCACCCACTCCCCAGGACGAGGGCCCCTGGGGGCCGCAAATTCTAAAAAAGATTCGTTCTGGCTTTTGTCAATACGTTCGATATCTGGGGAGCCGACGTTACAAACATTACCCTGTGACGTACCCAACCCTTTCTATACATGTGGCGATTATACTCAGGACCGCTCAATGCTGACTGGCATTCTGAAGGACCCGCAGACCGCAAGAAGAGCACCCAACAGTGATTTCAGAAGAGCGCAGCAAGAAGAGGAACGGCAACTATATAAAATGGAAACACAGGGGCGTTGAAAGAAACGCGTATGACGCACCTCCGAATGATCCACGTGGGACGTACCTCCACTGGGCCTCCCAGGAGCCCACGAAAGTGGCGACAACTGCGCAGATCGCAAGCCCCCCAGGGGGCGGCGAGGTCCCGAGGTGATCCGCGTGGGACCCACCTCCGCTGGGCCTCCCAGGAGCCCACGAAAGTGGCGACAATTGCGCAGATCGCAAGCCCCCAGGGCACCGCGAGGTCCCGAAGTGATCCGCGTGGGACCCACCTCCGCTGGGCCTCCCAGACGCCCTCGAAAATGGCGACAACTGCGCAGATCGCAAGCCCCCCAGGGGGCGGCGAGGTCCCGAGGTGATCCGAATGGGACGTACCTCCGCTGGGCCTCCCAGGAGCCCACGAAAGTGGCGACAGTTGCACAGATCGCAAGCCCCCCAAAGGGCGGCGAGGTCCCAAGGTGGTCCGCGTGGGACCCACCTCCGCTGGGCCTCCCAGGAGCCCACGAAAGTGGCGACAACTGCGCAGATCGCAAGCCCCCCAGGGGGCGACGAGGTCCCGAGGTGATCCGCGTGGGACGTACCTCCGCTGGGCCTCCCAGGAGCCCACGAAAGTGGCGACAATTGCGCAAATCGCAAACCCCAGGGCACCGCGAGGTCTCGAGGTGATCCGCGTGTGACCCACCTCCGCTGGGCCTCACAGGAACCCACGAAAGTGGCAACAGCTGCGCAGATCGCAAGCACCCCCGGGGGGCGGCGAGGTCTCGAGGTGATCTGCGCGTGGGACCCACCTCCGCTGGGCCTCCCGGGAGCCCACGAAAGTGGCGACAGTTGCGCAGATCGCAAGCCCCCCAGGGGGCGGCGAGGTCCCGAGGTGATTCGCGTGGTACCCACCTCCGCTGGGCCTCCCAGGGGCCTACGAAAGTGGCGACAACTGCGCAGATCGCAAACCCCCAAGGGGGCGGCGAGGTCCCGAGGTGATCCGCGTGGGACCCACCTCCGCTGGGCCTCCCAGGAGCCCTCGACAGCGGCGACAGTTGCGCAGATCGCAAGCACCCCAGGGGGCGGCGAGGTCCTGAGGTGATCCGCGTGGGACCCACCTCCGCTGGGCCTCACAAGAACCAACGAAAGTGGCGACAGTTGCGCAGATCGCGAGCCCTCCAGGGGGCGGCGAGGTCCCGAGGTGATCCGCGTGGGACGCACCTTGGCTGGGCCTCCCAGGAGCCCACGAAAGTGGCGACAATTGCGCAGGTCGCAGCCCTCAAGGCACCGCGAGGTCTCAAAATGGTCCGCGCGGGACCCACTTCCGCTGGGCCTCCCAGGAGCCCACGAAAGTGGCGACAATTGCGCAGATCGCAGCCCCCAAGGTGATCCGCGCGGGACCCACCTTTGCTGGGCATCCCAGGGGCCAACGAAAGTGGCGACAATTGCGCAGATCGCAGCCCCCAAGGCACCGCGAGGTCCCGAGGTGGTCCGCGTGGGACCAACCTCCGCTGGGCATCCCAGGAGCCCACGAAAGTGGCGACAGCTGCGCAGATCGCAAGCACCCCAGGGGGCGGCGAGGTCCCGAGGTGATCCGCGTGGGACCCACCTCCGCTGGGCCTCCCAGGAGCCCACGAAAGTGGCGACAATTGCGCAGATTGCAGCCCCCAGGGCACGGCGAGGTCCCGAGGTGGTCCGCGCGGGACCCACCTCCGCTGGGCATCCCAGGAGCCCACGAAAGGGGCGACAATTGCGCAGATCGCAAGCCCCTTGGGCACCGCGAGGTCTCGAGGTGATCCGCGTGTGACCCACCTCCGCTGGGCCTCCCAGGAGCCCACGAAAGTGGCGACAGTTGCGCAGATCGCAGCCCCCAGGGCACCGCGAGGTCTCGAGGTGATCTGCATGGGACCCACCTCCGCTGGGCCTCCCAGGAGCCCACGAAAGTGGCGACAGTTGCGCAGATCGCAGCCCCCAGGGCACCGCGAGGTCTCGAGGTGGTCCGCGCGGGACCTACCTCCTCTGGGCATCCCAGGAGCCCACGGAAGTGGAAACAGTTGCGCAGATCGCAAGCACCCCAGGGCACCGCGAGGTCTCGAGGTGGTCTGCGTGGGACCCGCCTCCGCTGGGCCTCCCAGGAGCCCACGAAAGTGGCGACAATTGCGCAGATCGCAGCCCCCAGGGCACCGCGAGGTCTCGAGGTGATCCGCGCGGGACCCACCTCCGCTGGGCATCCCAGGAGCCCACGAAAGTGGCGACAATTGCGCAGATCGCAGCCCCCAGGGCACGGCGAGGTCTCGAGGTGACGCGTCAAGGACGGCCAGTGGCGAAAACGAGGGATGTTTTCTCTCAAGAGAGACATGGTGTCGAAAGGTGCCTGGGTCAAAACAGCAGCGGATGCGCGCACCCGTGCGAACATAAACGTGTATGACAAGTAACTATACAGACAGTACAAGAGATGATTAAGCTCAAACAGCTCACAAGTCCACAGCAGGCCTAAATTTTGGTGAGCTTAAATTCATCTCACCTCACAGCCACTGTGAAAGCTGTACAAGAGAAACTGAAATACAACTCGAGAGACTTCGTCGCTGTCACGACCGGGACAATTGTCGGAGGGAGGCGGCTCGGGATCGATCTCGGGAGGTCGGATCCTCGCGTCGGGTGGAGAGACTGTCCTCTTCTGGGGTGAGCTTCATCATGCCCGACTTCAGCATCTGCAACTGAGCCGCGTTACATTTTGCTAGATCTGCTTTAGTTAATGCGTCCACTGTCATCACCGGATGTGGTACCCACCTTATAGTTCCGCCAAAGCGCCCCAGGGTGTCCCGACAGACCGAGAGGTCAATAGCTGATCGCCTGTCATTTTTCGAACCCGTCGAGTCCCGCTCTAAGGTGTCGAAAATCCCCTTAGCGTCGACTATGCTCAAGTTTCCCTCTTGCTGTACATTCAGGGAGCAATCAGAACGAAGAACGGCGGCGAACGGACCAAGCTTATCTCGCCACTCCTCTGTGACCACCCCGCCCCTCAACACGTCCAGGTACAGGAGCTGCAACCACTCAGCCTCTGCCAGAGCCCCGGAAAGAGATTGAACCTCGCCAGCCAAGGTAGAGGGGGCAGCTCGCTTAGCACGATGGGATCGCCAAGCTAGAGGAGACACTCGTGCTCTGGATCCGGTGGACAAAGAACGATCTGCTGCGTATACCTGCCAAGCTAGCTGGGCCTTATCGGAGTCGTTGGTGGCAACCCCTCCAGCGTCCGAGGAAGTGACAAAGATTAGGTCGTCGGGGCGGAATTTCCAAATAGTTATGGGGATAGCTGCTGTCTGCCGAAGATGATCTACCATTTTGTTGGCCAGCAGAGCGTCGCCCACCGTCGGAGACTCCACTCGAGAAGCCAGGATGGACGCGGTGCCGCAAGCCTCTGCCCGAATCTCTCGTCCGACCCAATTGAGCCGGTAAATGAGCGACCTGAACTCGATTTTCTCGCGGCCCAACAAGGGCTGATCATGCCTACCTCGTCGATCCCGGGATATATAAAGGCGCTGAAGATTCTCGAGGATGTATTTCTGTTGATCAGCTAGAATGCGGTCATGTAGTCGTCGAACCCGCCTCCCAATATACTCCACCCCCTCAGAGTCCACAGGCCTAAGCTTTCCGAAAACGAACCGATCGGTAAACGCCTTAATCTGTTCCTCCCGAACTCCTCCCGCTAAACCGATGGCCCAATCGTCCACCTCAATCAAAACCATGGCGTCCGGACCCTTAGGACCCCTGCGGACCATCCAACACGGCTCCAATTTCGAACGAACGTATCCCAAGGATTCGAAGAAACGAACAGTCGCACGATGGAGGGCCAACGGGGCGTCGTCCAGTCCGTAGACTGGAGCGATCAATTCGATCAAACTGCCAGCGTCAAGGCCCAGACCCTCGCAGGGCTCCACGAACACCCTCCCGCGGCTCCTCCGAAGAGGATCAGACTTACAGAAGGCATTCTTGAGATCCCCGATGGTCAAGGTCATCCCCAGGGCGAGGGCCGTCGTGAGAAACAGCATCAAAGACTCCATCTGAGGTGTCGGGGCGTAAACTCTCAACTCCTGAGTGTCCTCGTCCTCGTGGCCTCGCACGCACCACCTGCTCTTGGCCAGTGGCTTGCTGTAGCAGCCCTCCTGAGGCTTCCACCTCCTTACCATCCTGGACGAGACCACCCGGTTGGGATACAGGGCCCTGAGACACTTTCCCTCCGCAGGAGGATGGACATGCACCGCCCCCGTCCCCAGGATATTGGACCACTCCTTGGCATCCGAATCTCGGAAGGCCTGTCTACCCTCGGCATCGAGCTTGGAAACGGAGATCTCGCCTCCTCGGGACGTGGCAAGAGAGAGAGTCCCCTCGGAGGACGATCCAGACTCCCCCGGAACCAACTCCACGTCGGCGTTGCCGTTCACAAAATTGGTCCAGTCGCCGGACCAACCTTGTTCTGTCAAACCCTCGCAGACCGAAGCAAAGTACTGTCCAGCCTGATCAGTGCTGAGAGAGAGAAGAGCGGCGGCAGTGTCCATCTGATCGGAACCCGACTCCTGTCTGGCCCCCCGAGGTGGGCTCCTCGAGTTTCTTCTGAGCGACTCCCAATCAGCTATCCTACCTCGAACTGAGCTGTCTCCCCTCTGGAGGTCCTCTATCGGACGGGGCAACCTGTTAAGACGATCTCCGTACCTGGCCAGGTCGACGGGCCTGGATCGGACCTCCGCGTCAAACTGCTCCCGGGACAAAAGGGGGCGATCCCACGCTCGAGCACCCATGTCCCGAACGCGGTTGGCCTGGATCAGAGCGAGCTCCCTCAGCCGAGCTGGGCCGGGCTGTTCCCCTCCCTCTCGGTTCGTCTCTGGTCGAATCTCCGAGGGGGGGCGCAACTGAATCCCGGGGCCGACCGAACTGGGATCCGGGGAAGCGGAGGCCGAGCCGGGTGGGGCCGAGAGCTCTTCAGAGATGCCTGGCATGCTCCCGTCGACACTAGACTGGGCAAGCTCGGGACCTCTACGTTTGCTGCCAACGCTGACCTCGCCGGCCGACTCGTTCTCTCCCTCGGACAACCTGTCGGATGGAAGATCCGTGCGAGAGGAGACCTCGCGAGACATCGAGCGATCCTCTCTCCCGCCCGAGGAAGCCGCAGGAGCCGGCGCCGCGGGTGGAGGCACAGCGGGCGGAGACACCTCAGCACCTGGCTCGCCCGCCGTCCGACGGGCTGGGGGCAGCTGGCCAGGGTCCGGAGCCGCAGGAGCCGGAGGGAGCGGAGGCTGAATCCCTTCTCGATCATTCACAACCGGACCGTGCCTCTCCTCGTCCGGTGGAGGACCTTCCCTGGACACGTCGACCCCGGCTCTCTGGGACCCGGACTGGACCTGACGGACCAACTCCTGGAGGGCCGTGTCCTGAAGCATTTCGGCTCCGCGGGCCTCTGGGCCGGACGCATGTCGAAGCTGCTCCGTGGCACATTTCCAAAGACGGGATCTCATAGAGACCCAAACGGAATTCCCGCACTGGAAAACAACAAGGCCCGGGCCGCACCACCTGTCCCTCTGCAGGGCATAGGTTTTCTTCTGCTGCAAAGCTGGGGCCCGTCTCCACACATACACCCAGTCGCATGGAGCGTACTTTTGATCCCGATGCCTGGGAGCTCGAGCAGCCGAGTGAACCTTCTCCCGGCAGCTGCCCTCGAACAACAGGGCCCGGGCACGCTTCCTGATGGCCATGGCCCGGGCAAAATCCGCGGCCGCGGTGTCCTGATCCCAAACCCCCTCGGCCATGTCGTCCAGTCCGACTTGATTGACCGGATCGTCGGAAAGAAGGTCCTGGGGAACCCTGGGGTTCTTGCCGAACACTAACTGGTTCGGAGAGAACCCTCCACGGTGGAGGTAGGAATTCTTGGCCGCTGTGATTTCGTAAACCAGCAGCTCGAGCTCGCGCTCGTTGGACACCGGGGCCCCCTCGGAACCTCTGAGAGCCAAGTCCTTGACCCGTCCGCCGTGTCTCTCACATCGGCCGTTCCCCCACGGAGCCTCGGCGCTGGTGATGTGCTGAAAAGTGCCGCGCTGCTCAGCTCCCCGAGAGAACTCGCCCTGGAACTCGGGTCCTCCGTCTGAGATCAAGAGCTCCGGGGGGCCAAAATAACGCGCCCACGACGACGCGAAACACTCCCACGCTTCTCGAGCCCCTCCCTCATATCTGGCCACCACTTGGTAATTCGTACCGTGGCAGATCATATTGGGAAAGGTCACCAGAGTCTCACCGAACTTAATGTGGAAAGTGCCCACCGCAATGACCCGGTTAAACTGGTACGTGCGGGGCATCGCCACATATCTCCGGCGGGCGGGGCGCGGGTGTGATTCGCAGTCAGGACAGGCAAACTCTCTCTTCACGCACTGTAAAACCTCTGGCCTCGCATGGGCGCCTCGGAGAATCTGCAGAAACAAGGGGCGAGCGGGGTGTCCGAGATGAACATGAACCTTCTGTATCAAGTTGCGCAGCCTGGCATCGATTTCCAGGGGGGGAGAATCTGAACGTCCGAGCCCGACGGATGAGTCGAGACCTGGGGTCGCCTCGTCCTCGTCGGGGCCCTCGTCCAAAGCCCCCTCTGGGTCGACCACGGAAGGAAAGCAAGACCACAACACATCAGGAACAAGGGTGGAACTGGATTCAACCTGACGCGGGAGCTCCTTGCGAATCCATCCGGTCACGTCCGAGGTCCGAGCCATCCTGGCCCTCCTGTCCAGCACCCCCCTGGTAACAGTGGCCAGGTGACGCACGAGGTTGGGGGGGTAAACCTGCGCCTTGGAAGTCTGAGCTGAACCTCGAAGGACGTGATGGGGGTGGTCTCCCTTGCACCGAAAACTCGAAAGAGAAGCCACAACCTCCGAGTCGTTACTGATGATGCGGGTCGGCTTCTTAGAAAGCTCGCCGCTGCTGTCGACGCACAGTCCGAAGCGGCACATGTCAAAAACAACCGACTGAACCCCTGGAAGAGACCAGAGCTTTTTCATGGGAGCCGACTTCCAACTAGACGCCCCTTCGGGATGTTCCAGAACAAAGACTCCTCCAAGTGACACTTGGAGCTCGGCCAACTCCACCGCGAAACGAAGCAACATCATGCCCTCGACTACCGCCCGAGCTCGCACAGCGGGGTCCATCACATTTTTGGAAATCTCGAAGGCCACACTGAAAACTCGACAGGGCGGTTCCAGGAAAAGGACCCCGGGTCTCCTCGAACGGACGAGCTCGCGGGCCAGAAGACGGTCCCTGAATCGCCGAAAATCCCAGCCCGTGGAAAGGTCCAGACTTCCTTGACCGGCAACGCCCAGCTGGCGAGCCACCGGGCATATCCTTGGTGGAGAGAAGACCTCCATCACTCCTCGAGACATTCCCTCCTTCCTCCGACGACCGACCTCACGACGGGAGAGAAGGGAAGGGAGGAGAGGAGGCGAGTCCTGTAACGAGGCAGAAGCAGCAGAGGTTGAAGGAGCGCTCGAATCGGGCGGACATGCACGGGTGGAGATTCCCCGAACTTCAGCATTTGGAGATGCTCGGTGTCCTGGTGGCTCTTGTTGTCCTCCGCTGCTCTTTCCTGGCTCGGCCGCAAGGAGAGTCATGAGGCTTTTCTCCATTTCTCGGCGTTGTCGCCTCGAAATCGTCGTCTCGTAGTCATCGTTAAAGTCGGCATCCTGGATGGCGGAGGCCCAGCCGTCGCGACGGACAACTAAATGGCACTCGCCCTCGACAGGAAAAGAGCTCAAGGGATCTCCCGAGCTGGGAAGTGCCTGCAACCGGTCGTCCTGTTTGCCAAGAAGAATCCACGAGTGTCCCATATCCCGATGCTTCTTCCACATCTCCTCCTTGCACCTTGGGAAGTAGAGTAGCTCGGACGCCGGCGCATTCAGCGGGGAAACTGCCTGCTGAAGGTAAAGAGATTCGCAACCAACCTCACTCACGAACCGGCTCATGCCGCAGCACGTGCCCTTCTCAGCGACAGGAATGCCAGTCCAGCAACCGCCGGGCCCTCTTAGGACTCCTTCTCCGCTGCGATCGGCATCTCCGGCGCCGGCGACTGGGGGACTGGCTGACCGATCACCTCCCACTTGTCGGCCTGGCGCGGCGTGCCCGGAATCGCCGTCATGACCGCTGCCTCCTGGCACTGCTGGATCTGGGCCAGGTGGGGCTGCATGAGGAACTGCAGAGCCTGTCTGTGTTGCTGGATGCACTCGTTCTGCTGCAGAATCGCGTCCTTCAGCTCCTTCATATCCTTCGCAAGAGTACTCTCCGATGTCCTCGGTCGGCTCTTCCGCTCCGCCTGGGCCAGCTCGTCCACCTGCATCGGCACGTATGACGGCCTCGACGTGGCCTCCGAGTGGACCGGCACCTTCACCGCGGCCGGACTCCTGGAGGTGTCGGTCTTGACCAGCTTGATCAGGAGCTCCTTCCTGTCGTCCTGGCCCTTGTTGTAGCGGCGGATGTTCGGCATCGCCGCGCTGCTCTGGTTCGGGTCGTCCTTGATCGCCAGGAGGTGGGGCTGCACCTCGATCTTTGGGCGATTCCAGTAGGCCAGCCTCAGGTCGCAGTCGATGCACTTGATCCAGGTCGCGCTCGCGTTGGCCCCGACTCTGCGCCTCAGCGGATCGCGACGACACTGTAGCATCTGGATCGTGAACTGGCGCTGCTTGCGAGCGAAGGCCACCGGCCAGAGTCGCCCGGCGCGGCTCATGTCGAGAAGCGACAGGCTGAGCGCCTCCTCTATCCTGAGGCTCTGCGCGACCACGTGGACCCAGCGGAAGCGCTTCATCTGCATTCCTTCCGGCACATCTCGGCCGGTCAGGACATAGTGTTGGTCTGTCATCCCGCCCACGTGCGATATCTCCCAGTAAGCTCTGAGTGGAACTCCGAAGGGAATCACAAACCGCGATGGGTTGGAGGCTTGAGCAAAACGAAACGGACCGGGACGCTGCGGAGGCGCAGTGGTTTTGAGGAACGTCTGACGCGTTGGAACGTTCTAGCGTATTTTCTCGAGCTGCGTCCGGACCGTTGCTAACGAGAGCTTCCTTTTCTGACCCCTTTTGTTCCCCACGGCCTGTTATATCGTACGGTACTGATGCTGGATAAGCCGGAGCTGGAGCTGATATCCACGCTGGGAAGGCTGGAACCGTGTCTGGACATGGTACGGCATCTGCTGGAAGTGCTGAATAGGCTGAAATCTCGACCAACTCGTGAGGGGACGACTCGCACCGATCTTGGACTGGATCCCTAGACCCTTGGCTTGGACCCGGGACCCTCGATCTACCCTCGCCGTGCTCCCCCGACTGGTCGTTCGACGTCGCCAAAACGGCACTGTCACCGCCGTCTCTCATCGGCGCCTTATACTGCGAAACAGGCTGCAGCACAAAATCAGACTTCGAGACACCGAACCTGCTCGACACCGACTCTGGAACGTGAAAATCGTCGGGAGAGCCTAACTTGTCAATCCGGATGGTCCGATGTCCCGACGGAAGTGCCTTCAACGGCGTCGTTGCGACTAAATTCTTGAAGGTGACCTTCTCTTCTGGAAGGTCTATGACAGCTCCTAAGGCCTCCTGCGTACCAATTGGCATCAAAGCAGGAACTTCTTCGCTGATCGCATCGAGTTCCATCACTCCGAGACGGCCCTCTATCCCAGTAGGGACCAGGAGACCGGTCAAAACACTGGTGCGGCCTCCCACTCCCTGGGCATGTTTGTTGGCGCTGGGCACCCGGGGGATCCGAAAACCGAGCGCGGCGAGCCTCTCGTCCAGCTTCGAAAGGGACACAGGGCCTATGAGCCCTTGGCCCGCCGCCGTATCTACAATGATCCCCCCCCCGGGCGTGGTCAGAAAAACCTGCGGAGCCTGCTCAGAAGACGGGGAGGTGGAGACGACCGATGTCCGAGCCTTCTCGATCAGTGCCTCCAAGGGGTTCTGATAGAACGTCGTCATCAGCACCAGGCCAGACGAGGAGGACCCGCCGTTCGTCAAGACAAAGAATCCCTGCTTCGGCGGCGTCCCCGGGGGACCTGGTGCTGGAGAGTTCGGGCACTCCTTGGCCCAGTGGCCCTTCTGATGGCACTTGTGGCACTTCGTGACCTTCATCAACTGCTGAGGGGATAACCTCGCCTTGCGAGGTCGATACTCTCCGTCCTGTCCACGATATGGCCGCTGAGGACGGGCTCCTGGGTGAGCAGGAGGCGGCGTCGGGAAATACTTCCGGTCTACCTTCAGCCGCCTCTTGAAGTCCTTGTTCTCCTTCCACGTCTTGCGCCTCTCGGAAGCGAGCTCTGCCAAAATGGTGGGAACTTCTAGCTCCGAGAGGTCCGCTTTGTCCAGCGTCACCAGCACGGTCTGCTCCTGACTTGAATCCATGGACGAGACGCTGCTGGCATCCTCGTCGTCGTAGAACGTGGGGTGCGACGTCTGCTCGAACTCTGCGAACGTCTTCTTGCTCTGGGTCAGGCTCTCATTCCGCTGCATATCCATGTCTCGAATGGCGTGGAGTAGATCCTTATACTCTCCTGAATTCTTACTGAGAATATTGAGCATCTGCTTCTGTGAGTCGTCTAGACCGACTCCTTCCTCAATGAACAGATGTCGCCACTTGCTGTTCAACTCGACCCCTGCGAAGAGAGGCGGTCGAACACCTGGTCCATCCTGGCCGCGTAGACGCTCGGCGTCTCTCCCTGCCGGCGTTGAAACCCGAACAAGCACTCACGGCCCACTCTTCTCATCTCGTCGTCCAGCCTCTGGCAGCTGAGCACGTCCAAGCGATCGAGGATCGCCTGCGGGCCGGCCTCGGAAACGAGGATGTCGTCCGATAGATCCTCGAACTTCTTGCGCAAGTCGAGGTCCAGCACCTTCAGGATCTTGTCTGCCCGACGGCCGACGGAGACACCTGTCCCGGCCAGCCAGCGTCGTATGCCCCGGCGCCACAGGCGATACTCGCTCCATCCCAACCATGCGTCGGGGTCGCTCAGGTCAGGCTTCTCCCACCACGAAGACGACCAGTCCTCTGGAGACTGTCGCCACGCACTGCTGCTGCTGCTGCCGCGCCAGTCTCTGGCGCCCCACTTCTTCTGGCCCAAGTCCGCGTCGTCCTGAGAATCCTTCGGCGCGTCGGCTGAGGCTGACCACCAGCCTCTGCCTGCCCATCGCGCTCCCTCATTCTCTCCGACGCCTCGTCTGGATCCTTCTCGCCAGGGATCGTTGCCGAGCTCCTCCCACGGGTCGGATCCGGATGCTGAGTCGCGGGCCGGTTGAGCCGCACCTTCCGACGTGGGGCCCGCGGTACCCGAGACGGCCAGAGCCGCCTTGATCTCCTCGCGCAGGATGCTCCTCAGCTCGAGCGCCTGCGCCGATGTGAAACTGCTGCTGCTGCCAGTCGCGCCCTGGGGCGCGCCACCTGGGGCCTCGCGGCCTCTCTGGCCTTGTTCTCTCTGAAAGTCATCCTTATCTCGATCGCCACTGCTGGCAGCCGGAGGCTGCCCATCCGCCGGCATGGCGGCGGTCACTGGAGACGGCCGGGGAAGACCGACCGCTCCGCTACCACTGACGCGTCAAGGACGGCCAGTGGCGAAAACGAGGGATGTTTTCTCTCAAGAGAGACATGGTGTCGAAAGGTGCCTGGGTCAAAACAGCAGCGGATGCGCGCACACGTGCGAACATAAACGTGTATGACAAGTAACTATACAGACAGTACAAGAGATGATTAAGCTCAAACAGCTCACAATTCCACAGAGGTGATCCGCGTGGGACCCACCTCCGCTGGGCATCCCAGGAGCCCACGAAAGTGGCGACAGTTGCGCAGATCGCAAACCCCAGGGCACCGCGAGGTCTCGAGATGATCCGCGTGGGACGCACCTCCGCTGGGCCTCCCAAGAACCAACGAAAGTGGCGACAGTTGCGCAGATCGCAAGTCCCCCAGGGCACCGCGAGGTCCTGAGGTGATCCGCGTGGGACCCACCTCCGCTGGACTTCCCAGGAGCCCACGAAAGTGGCGACAGTTGCGCAGATCGCAGCCACCAGGGCACGGCGAGGTCCCGAGGTGATCCGCGTGGGACCTACCTCCGCTGGGCCTCCCAGGAGCCCACGAAAGTGGCGACAGTTGCGCAGATCGCAGCCCCCAGGGCACGGCGAGGTCTCGAGGTGGTCCGCGTGGGACCCACCTCCGCTGGGCCTCCCAGGAGCCCACGAAAGGGGCGACAGTTGCGCAGGTCGCAGCCCCCAGGGCACCGCGAGGTCCCGAGGTGGTCCGCGTGGGACCCACCTCCGCTGGGCCTCCCAGGAGCCCACGAAAGTGGCGACAATTGCGCAGATCGCAGCCCCCAGGGCACCGCGAGGTCCCGAGGTGGTCCGCGTGGGACCCGCCTCCGCTGGGCCTCCCAAGAACCCCCGAAAGTGGCGACAATTGCGCAGATCGCAAGCACCCCAGGGCACCGCGAGGTCCCGAGGTGGTCCGTGTGGGACCCACCTCCGCTGGGCCTCCCAGGAGCCCACGAAAGTGGCAACAGTTGCGCAGATCGCAGCCCACAGGGCACCGCGAGGTCCCGAGGTGGTCCGCGTGGGACCCACCTCCGCTGGGCCTCCCAGGAGCCCACGAAAATGGCGACAGTTGCGCAGATCGCAAGCACCCCAGGGCACCGCGAGGTCCCGAGGTGGTCCGCGTGGGACCCACCTCCGCTGGGCCTACCAGAAGCCCACGAAAGTGGCGACAGTTGCACAGATCGCAGCCCCCAAGGCACGAGAGAAGAGGAGAGGGGAACACAGGAAACAGGAGAGGAGGAGGGGAGGAGGGGGGAGGAGAAGAAGGAGGCCAGGGCGACCACACTGCATTATTCAAAACGAATACCCAACCATAGGAGGGTTGGGAAAAATATCCCGGCAAAGCAACCTAACAGCGATGTGTAGGAGCATATCTGAAAGCATTCCCCTTAAGATTCAGATGAGAATCCAGTTGTAGAATTCTGATGTTCTCGTAGTCGTAGTCGCATTCGCGATGACAGTCGCAGTGGCCTGCATCAGCCTCAGCCTCAGCCTCAGCCTGCCTCAGCAACAGCATCAGC
>CAUYUJ010021587.1:0-27500 GCA_963575745.1 Prorocentrum cordatum | reverse complement strand
CACTGCAGTATAGCAAAGCATGCTACGACATAGCGGATCATGCAGAACACAGGGTAGCATCACACATCATAGCATAACAGCGCATGATAACGCATGCAGTGGCAGAGCAAATCATACATAACGTAGCATAGCACAACGTATCACATCACAACATGGTATCACGGACCCTAACACTTCATGACAACACATATCATATTATAACATGTCGTAGCCTTACATGTCATGACAACAATTGCAATGCCAAGACACGGCATGGCATGCTATTACACAACATAACATAACATGACACATCGACACTGCGTATCATAGCATATCATAACATGCCGTAGTGTAACATTACGGAACACCGTAACAACGCATGTTATGTCAGTGACGATCGTACACACTATAACAGATCAAGACCCATCATAACAGAGCAAAGCTGTTCATAACCTAACATAGCACGGTGTATCATAACATACCACAGACGAACATGACATAACGAATCATACCATAACCTAACATGTCAGCACATATCATGGCATACCACAACATCACATAACGTAGCATCACACACTTGATGAAGCATATCATGACAGCGAGCGATATCACATGTTATGCAATAGCAGATCATGGCAACACAGAGCAACGCACAATACAAGATGTCATGACGGAACAGAACGGGACAGAACGCAGCATCGAGCATACATTAACATAAGAACGCTAAGACTGCAACGAATGTACTGAAACATCAAGGAATTTACTGAATAGCAGAGAAACATCCGGACATAAGCAATCATAGCATGAAATGCTGAACCTAGCACGACGTAACGTAAACATCATATTGTGACGGAAGTGACCATGGCAGAGCGTATTCTCATAGAAGAGATGCATATGTGAATAGCGATACAGCAATCTGATACATATTATACTGCAATATAGTCAACCGCGACCTGCGCGCCAAGGTCAGGCTGGCCACAGGAACAAACAGGCGCAGCAACGAACGATCGGACGACGTATCTATCGTGACAAACGTCACGGCGTCACGCCGGCCCGTTTAAAACAGAACAGACATCATACAGCCCAACCTATTGGAACCTTATGAACTCAGCAGACTATACATATACATAAGAGCACACCGCTACCATAATAAAACAGCAGATTGGCTGTACTCTGCTACCCGTACGTCAACGATTTAGCGATAACATGGTTGGCTATCATTTCGTGGAAGAGGTATGTCAGAGCATGTCACAATACACCATGCCGAACTGAGCATACCCTCAACAATATCACAGATAATATCATCACATACCCTACCCTGGCAGAACATCCGCATCATACCGTAGCGTGGTGCCACAGAGCAGTGCAGAGCATATCATGACAAACCCTACAATTACAGAGGTGATCATAACGGGTCGCACCTTCAGAGAAGAGAAGCACAAACTTGAAGAGAATCTTCATGACATTAAAGGCCGTACCATAATACAAACAAAAGCGACGTGCGCGCAGCAACGACCCATCGGACAACAGATCTAGCGTGACAGGCGTCACGGCATCCCAGCGTCCCACTGACAACACAACATATCATATTGTAGCATGGAAGAACGGTTGAATACAGCATTAATAGATTAAGGGCGCACTGTCAAACGCAACATCTGGGCCTGGCCACGGGAAGAAACAGGCGCGGCAACGACCGATGAGACAACATATCAAACGCGACAGGCGTCACGCCGTCACGCCGCCCCGTCGAGATCATAACAAAAACGAAGATATGTGCATAGAACGAAACGGAACCGAACACAATGTTATACAGTGCAGGTCAGCAGAGACCAAGTACTGGCGGCCTATCATATGCGACATGCGCGCCAAACCCAGTAGCAGCAACGACCGATTAGAATGCATCCTATACGTGGAAGGCGGCACGACGACACGCTGGCCCGTCCACAACAGAACATAACATAACATGACCGGATGTCAGATACTACACTGGGGCAGAAACGAACCGAACATACGATAGCAAAATATTACGAGTACGCCAGCCACCACTTCACTGTGTCGTATCAACCGCGACATGCGCCCCGTCGTCAGGCTGACCACAGGGGCACACAGTCGCAACAATGACCGATTCGACGACGCGTCAAATCAGACAGGCGTCCCGAAGTCACGCCGGGCCCCGCCTCCTCATCCTTGTCCTTGCCTCCTCCTTCACCTTCTTTCTCTCCCATCCCTTTTTCTCGTCCTCCTTGCCTTCTTCTTCTTCCTCCTCCTCCTCCTGCTCCTGCTCCTGCTCCTGCTCCTGCTTCTGCTCCTCCTCCTCCTCCTCCTCCTCCTCATCATCATCCTCCTCCTCCTCCTCCTCCTCCTCCTCCACTTCCTCCTCCTCCTGCTCCTCCTCCTCCTCCTCCCTCCTCCTCTCCTTTCCTCTCCTCTTCCTCCTCTTCCTCCTTCTGCTCCTGCTCATCCTCCTCCTCCTCCCCCTGCTCCTCCTCCTCCTTTTCCCTCCACTCCGCTTCCTCCTCCTCCTCCTTCTCCTCCTCCTCCTACTCCTCCTCCTCCTCCTTTTCCTACTCCTCCTCTTCCTCCTCCTTCTCTCACCTTGTCCTTTCCTTCCCCCTCTTCGCCATCCTCCTCCTTGCTTCCCCCCTTCTCCCTCCGCCTCCTCGCCCTCCTCTTCCTCGCCCTGCACCCCAACCGTGCCGAAGCACGTTCCACCGGCCGAGGATGCCCAAATCCTCGGACTGTCTTCATTGGTGTGCGCGCCCTCGCCTCGCCAGCGCGACGCCGTGTGAATGGGGCGGGGTCTCCGCTGAAGCGAATTGGACCGCCGCCGTGCGAGTTCTCACTGGGTGACCGGCGCTCTCCTGTGGGCGAGGGCACTGCGCCTAAACTGTGGGCGCCTCTGGTCACTCGCAGAACGGGCTCTTGCCCTCAAGATCCCTGGCGAACGGAAATCGAAAAAGATCCGCCACTGTACCTGATTGCCCTGGCACCGCCTCGGTGCTTTGTGGGCCATGTGGGACGCTTTGGGCGCCTGCCCAAGAGGTCACACTCCTGGAGGGCGGCCCTGGAGGCCCGCAAGACCGCCGCAAGAAGCCTTGAGGAGAAGCCCACGAGGCTTCCAGAAAAACGCCAAGATGGGCCAGCGTCTGCCTTCCGAGATGAGCTCAAGAAGCCCAGGGGGGCTCGCGAGAGACTGCCCGGATATCTTAAGAGGCGCCGGAGGTTTCGGTGGGGATCGCTCGAAGCAGAATAATTCAACGGTGTCGTCCAGAGTCCTGAGGTTTCGAGGACAAGCCATTGTGGAGTGTGCAGTCTGCTTACCTCTTCTTCAATCATTTGTGTTTTCTTCTTCCCTATGTGTTCTGTTCGTGTGAGTGTGTGTGGATGGTGGCGGTGGTGGTGGTGGTGCGTGGTGGTGTGTGGTGGAATGTGGTGGTGTGTGTGGTGTGTGTGTGGTGTGTGTGTGGTGTGTGGTGTGTGGTGTGTGTGGTCGGTGTGGTGTGTGTGGTGTGTGAGTGGTGTTTGTGGTGTTTGTGAAGTGGTGTGTGTGGTGTGTGTGTTGTGTGATGTGTGTTGCGTATGTGGTGTGTATGGTGTGTGGTGTGTGTGGTGTGTATGTGTGTATGTGTGCGTGGTGTGTGTCGTGTGTGCGTGTGTGGAGGGGGGGGGGCATGTGTGGTGTGTGTGGTGTGTATATTGTGTGTGGTGTGTGTGTGGTGTGTGTGGTAGTGTGTGTGTGTGTGGGGGGGGGGATGTGTGGTGTGTGTGTGTGGTGTGTGGGGTGTGAGGTTTGTATGGTGTATGTGGTGTGTGTGTGGTCTGTGTGGTGTGTGTGGTGTGTGGTCTGTGTGGTGTGTGTGGTGTGTGTGTGGTGTGTGTGGTGTGTGAGGCGTGTGTGTGTGTGTGTGTGGTGTGGTGGGTATGGTGTGTGTGGTGTGTGTGGTGTGTGTGGTGTGTGTGGTGTGTGTCGTGTGTGTGGTGTGTGTGATGTGTGTGTGGTGTGTGGTGTGCGTGAGGTGTGTATGGTGTGTGTGGTGTGTTGTGTGTGGTGTGGTGTGTGTAGTGTGTGTGGTGTGTGCGGAGTGTGTGTGTGTGGTGTGTGTGGTGTGTGTGATGTGCGTAGTCTCTGTGGTGTGTGTGGTCTGTGTGGTGTGTCTGGTGTGTGGTGTGTGGTGTGTGTGTGTGGTGTGTGGTGTGTGTGGTGTGTGAGGCGTGTGTGTGGTGTGCGTGGTGTGTATGGTGTGTGTAGTGTGTGGTGTGTGTGGTGTGTGTGGTGTGTGGGTGTGGTGTCTGTGGTCTATGTGGTGTGTGTGTGGTGTGTGTGTGGTGTGTGTGTGTGTGTGTTGTGTGTTGTGTGTGGTGTGTGTGCGTGGTGTGTGTCGTGTGTGTGGTGTGTCTGGTGTGTGTGGTGTGTGTGTGTGTGTGGTGTGTGTGGTGTGTGTGGTGTGTGTGGTGTGTGTGTTGTGTGTAGTGTGTGTGGTGTGTGTGCGTGGTGTGTGTCGTGTGTGTGGTGTGTGTGGTGTGTGTGTGGTGTGTGTGTGGTGTCTATGGTGTCTGTGGTAAGTGTGGTAAGTGTGGTGCGTAGTGTGTGTGGTGTGTGTGGTGTGTGTGGTGTGTGTGTGGTGTGTTTGGTGTTTGTGTGGTGTGTGTGTGTGGTGTGCGTAGTCTGTGTGGTATGTGTGGTGTGTGTGGTGTGTGATGTGTGTGGTGTGTGGTGTGCGTGAGGTGTGTATGGTGTGTGTGTGTGGTGTGTGGTATGTGCGCGTGGTGTGTGTGGTGTGAGTGGTGTCCATGGTGTGTGTGGTGTGTGGTGTGCGCGGTGTGTGTGGTGTGTATGGTGTGTGCATGGTGTGTGTGGTGTGTAGTGCGTGCGGTGTGTATGAGTGGTGTGAGTGGTGTGTGTGCTGTGTGTGCTGTGTGTCGTGTGTGTGGTGTGTGTGGTGTGTGTGGTGTGTGGTGTGTGTTGTGTATGGTGTGTGGTGTGTAATATGTGTGGAGCGTGTGTGTGGTGTGTGTGGTGCTGGTGTGGTGTGTGTGTGGTGTGTGTGGCGCGTGGTGTGTGTGGCGTGTGTGATGTGTGTGTGGTGTGTGTGAGGGGGATGTGTCGTATGCGTGGTGTGTAGTATGTGTGTGCGGTGTGTGGTCTGTGTGGTGTGTGGCGTGTGGTGTGCAGTGCGTGTGGTGTGTGTGGAGTGTGGTTTGTGTGGTTTGTGGTGTACGTGGTGTGGGTGGTGTGTGGTGTATATGTGTGCTTGAGATGTGTTTGGTGTATGTGTGTAGTGTGTTGTGTGTGGTGTGTGTAGTGTGTGTGTGGTGTGTGTGGTGTGTGTGGTGTGTGTGTGTGGTGTGTGTGGGGTGTGTGGTGTGTGTGATGTGCGTGGTGTGTCTGTGGTGTGTGTCGTGTGTGCGGTGTGTGTGTGGTGTGGTGTGTGTGGTGTGTGAAGTGTGTGTGGTGTTTGTGTGGTGTGTGTGTGGTGTGTGTGGTGTTTGTGTGGCGTGTGTGGTGTGTGCGTGGTGTGTGGCGTGTGTGTGTGTGTGTGATGTGTGTGGAGTGTGTGTGCGTGTGTGTGTGAGTGTGTGTGTGTTATGTTGTGTGTTGTGTATTGTGTGTTGTGTGTTGCGTGGTGTGTGTTGTGTTGTGTGTTGTGTGTTGTGTGTTGTGTGTTGCGTGTTGTGTGTTGTGTGTTGTGTGTTGTGTATTGTGTGTTGTGTGTTGTGTGTTGTGTCTTGTGTGTTGTGTGTTGTGTGGTGTGTGTTGTGTTGTGTGTGTCGTGTGTTGTGTGTTGTGTGATGTGTGTTGTGTGCTGTGTGCTGTGTGTTGTGTGTGTTGCGTGTTGTGTGTTGTGTGTGTTGTGTGGTGTGTGTTGTGTGTTGTGTGTTGTGTGTTGTGTGGTGTGTGTTGTGTGGTGTGTGTTGTGTGTTGTGTGTTGTGTGTTGTGTTGTGTGTTGTGTGTTGTGTGTTGTGGGTTGTGTGTTGTGGGTTGTGTGTTGTGTGTTGTGTGTTGTGTGTTGTGTGCGTGTGCGTGCGTGCGTGCGCGCGTGTGTGTGTGTGGTGTGTGTGTGCGTGTGTGTGTGTGTGTGGGGGGGATGTGTGGTGTGCGTGGTGTGTGGTGTGTGTGGTGTGTACGGTGTGTGTGTGTGGTGTGTGTGGGCGTGTGTGTGTGTGTGTGTGTGTGGGGGGATGTGTGGTGTGCGCGGTGTGTGGTGTGCGGTGTGTGCGGTGCGTGTGTGGTGTGTGTGGCGTCTGTGTGGTTTGTGTGGTGTGTGGTGTGCAGTGCGTGTGTGGTGTGCGTGGTGTGTGGTGTGTGGTTTTGTGGTGTGAGTGGTGTGTGCGGTGTGTGAGGTGTGTGTGTGTGTGATGTGTGTGTGGTGTGCGTGTGTGGTGTGTGGTGTGTGGTGTGTGGTGTGTAGTGCGTGTGTGGTGTGTGTGGTGTGTGTGTGGTGCGTGGTGTGTGATGTGTGTGTGGTGTGTGTGGTGTGTGCGTGGTGTGTGTGGCGTGTGTGTGTGTGATGTGTGTGGTGTGTGTGCGTGTGTGTGTGTTATGTTGTGTGTTGTGTATGTGGTGTGTGCGTGTGTGATTTGTTGTGTGTTGTGTTATGTTGTGTGATGTGTGTGGTGTGTGTGGTGGGCGTGTGTGTGGCGTGTGTGTGTGTGTGTGGTGTGTAGTGTGTGTGTGATGTGTGTGCGATGTGTGTGGTGTGCGGTGAATGTATGTGTGAGGAGGCGGAGGAGGAAGAATACAAGAAGAGGAGGCCCGTGCCTGGCACGGCGGATGACGCCGCCGTTCTGCGCGCCCACGCCGGCGCCGAGCGGCGGGCGCCCCGAGCAGTGGAACGCAAGGCAGGAGCAGAAGGAGGAGAAGGAGTACGAGGAAGAAGAGGCCCGTTGCCTGGCGTGGCACATGACGCGCAGCACATAGGTGTCTGCCGACTGCTCGATAAGCTCCGAACGAACCCAGAATAACCGAATGAAATCGGACACCGTGTGCACGCCATCTCTTGGCAGACATCGCCCGTCCCGGAACTGTGACTTGTGTCGGCTGCTGGTATGCTTCCGAGCAGACCAAAGATCACCAGATTAGGTCGGGCCTCCTGTGCGCGCCATCCCTTTGCAGGCAACGACCGACATGGAACGGTGATTTCTACCAGTTGCCCGAGGAGGAGGAGGACGAGGAGGAGGAGGAGGAGGAGGAAGGAGGGAGGAGGGAGGAGGAGGAGGAGGAGGAGGAGGAGGGGGGAGGGCGGAGGAGGAGGAGGGAGGAGGGGGAGGGGGAGGAAGGAGGAGAAGGAGGGAGGAGGCAGGAGGGAGGAGGACCGAGGAGGAGGGAGGAGGAGTAGGAGGAGGAGGAGGAGGAGGAGGAGCGGGGAGGAGGGAGGAGGAGTAGGAGGAGGGAGGAGGGAGGAGGAGGAGGGAGGAGGGAGGAGGAGGAGGAGGAGAAGGAGGGAGGGAGGAGGAGGGAGGAGGAGGGAGGAGGAGGGAGGAGGAGGGAGGAGGGAGGAGGAGCCAGTGGTCGGCGGCTCCCGAGCAGATCCAGAATCACCAAAAGCGAGGTCGAGCCGCCTGCGGGAGCGCCGCGCGTTCGCGGACAGCCGCCGACCCTGAGCAGCGACTGCTGCCGGCTGCCCGGCGGGCTCAGGCTGGGCCCAAGACCACCAGATCAGGGCGAAGCTTGTCGCGCTCTGGAGGAGAGAAACAACAAGCAAAACAGGAGAGAGAGAGAGGGAGAGAGAAACAAAAAAGAGAGAGAGAGAGAGGGAGAGCGAGCGAAAGCGAGGGCGAGAGAGAGGGAGAGAGAGAGAGAGAAACAAAAAAAGGCGAGAGAGAGCACCAGATAATGAAAAACAGAGGGAGAGAGAATGAGAAATGGAAAGAGGGAGAAGCAGACAGAGAAATCTATATAAAAAAGAAAAAAGGTAAAGCGTGGGATAGCAAGATTGAGAGAGGAAACATGATAACGACAGGGAAAGAAACAGACCAAACCATAGTGAAATTGATAAATGAAATCTGTATTTACGTATGTATGTAAAGAGAGACAGAGAAAACGACCACGAGACGCACACACACACACATACACACACACACACACGCACTTGTTTAAGTTTGCGTCGCAGAAGGGCCTCAGGCGCGGTCGGCAGATGGAAGTGCCAATTGCGAGCGAAACTAGTCGAACGCGCCGTGATGAAAGAACCAGCCATGGCAATGCAGATTGGTGGTGGTGGAGGACGACAGGCGCTGCGAAGCCAAAGTGCAGCGGACAAAAAATCCGAGAAACTGAAGCTCGACGCGGGCAGTTTGAAGGGCGAACAGCAGCCTGCTGCCATTCGGGGCCTCAAAGGGAAAGCAACAAGGCTGCCAGACCAGCCGACCTGATGGCGGTGCAAACTCACAGAGACACTGCGCCACCGCCACCGACCTGGCAGCGAGCAAATAATGGATTCAGACACCGTGCAACAGGGGCACACACGCACACATACACACAAAAACCCAAAGACAGGGAGGCAGGCAGGCAAAAGAGAGACAGGCAGATTAAACAAACAAATAAACAAAGCGAAAACGGAGAGGGGGGGAACAGAGAGAGAGGGAGAGAAAGAGAGAGATTCAAAGAAAAGGAGAGGGCCAAAGAAAAACAAAGTGAGAGACCCTAATGTGGTGATTTCCTCACGCGTCCCCACCGCCACACAAAGCCGACGAAATCACCAAACCAGCGCGGAGCGGTCAGGAAACCTGGCCCGCGGGCCTCGTAGAAAGCACACACGCACACATACTCTGACGCACCCGACACAGACAGACAGGCAGGCAGGCAAAACGGAGACAGGCAACCTAGACTGACAGACAGGCAGTGCGAAAACGGAGACAGGGTGAAGAAAGAGAGAGAGAGAGAGAGAAAGAGAGAGAGAACAAAAAAAAAGGAGAGGGACAAAGAAAAACAAAGGGAGAGACCTTAGTTTGTTGATTGCCCCACGCACCCCTCCCGCCACACCAAGCCGATGAAATCACCAAACTAGGGCCGGACGGTCCGGATACCTAGGCCCGCGGGGCACAGGCGGCCGCGTAGAACACGACCATGAAACGCACACGCACACACATACAAAAACAAAAAAACAAAAAACGCTGACGCACCCGACACAGACAGAGAGGCAGGCAGGCAAAAGGGCAACAGGCAGACTAGTCTGACAGACAGACAATGCGAAAACGGAGAGGGGAGGGGGGAAAGAGAGAGAGAGAGAGAGAAAGCAAACAAAATTTCTCGTCGCCCTCTGTGCCGTTGTGTTCTCGCACGTACGATGGGCAGCCAATCTTCGCGCAGCTGGCTGGGGGTCATCCTGGGATGACCCCCAGCCACGGCACCTTGGCCGCGGCGCCCCGTTGGCACCGCCAGGCGTCTGCCTGGACGAAGCGCTGACTTGGCGCAGCGTTCGCCGCAGACGGCACCCCCCACATGCCCTTCCGGGCCCACCGACAAAACAGACAACAAACAGACGACGCCGACCGACAGACCAACGACACAACAGACACCCGCCACCCAAACGGGCGAAGCGCGTGGAACGAACTCACTCACCCCTCCTGGGGATCCGCTGCTCCCACCAGGGAGCGCCCGCTCCAGCGAGCCAAAGGCATGGAGGCAAGGAGGCCAAGAGGCCAGGATGCAAGGAGCCCCAGCGCTCCTCAAAATTTCACTGCCCCCCAAATCGCTTCGCGATTTAGGGGCGACTAAAATTTCTCGTCGCCCTCTGTGCCGTTGTGTTCTCGCACGTACGATGGGCAGCCAATCTTCGCGCAGCTGGCTGGGGGTCATCCTGGGAAAACTCCCAGAGCACCCCAATGCACCCAGGTGGCCCGGACGGCTGCGCGAAGCGAAATGCAACTGATTACCGAGCCCACCCCCTGCAAGCAGGAGCATTTTTACTCCGCAGCCTCCGATGATTCTGAATGCTCAATGAGGAACTCCGCCGCAGCGATACCGCCACGAGCCCTGGCAGAGGCGTAAGCGAAAGCGGACAGGCCACGCCATCCGCCAGAGTAAAACAACGCCGTAGGGCCATTGGCCTGCAAGCACTCTGTGGCCCAGCCGCGCCTGAAGGCATGCGTTCCCCACGCAGACGCGTTGGGTAGGCCGCACGCCTGGGCCGCCAGTTTCAACGTCGCTAAACTTTCAGAGTAGCTGACCCCTGGGAACAAAAGACCGTTGTCGCCGGCTTCCCTGGAGCACAGGACGCAGACTCCGCACAAGGCCTTACCTTGCAATGCATTTTCTGATTACCTGCACCGGCTCAGAATAGCACTTTCTGCTCATGTACGTTATTGTCACCTCTTTCCGTGAAGTACCCGGTGCATCGATGACAACTGGCGCCGCCGCGGAGCCAATCTGCAATACTTCACTATAACGCAAGCAAAAATGCCTTGCAACCACCCAGGACGCGCCCACGTCGACGAAGCCGAACGTTGAGCACCACCTCACCAACGCCTTGGTTTCCGCAGCTGTCGCTCGCATCCGGGGCCTCCTTAGCGACCTACCGGCCTTCTCTGCTCCCCGGATCATCCGCGCCGTATCCGCCAGGGGCCCAAGTGGAGCCCGTAGCCACAGAAGCACCGCACGGAGATGAGACAGATAGCGTGCCAGAGTGGCCGCACTCCTGAAAAGGCCAACGTATACGTCGATGATGGCGTGAGTGGGCGGCCACGCAGCCACCGCACACAGGACGGCGACTCTTCCATACAGCCGCACAGCCGAAGAGTATCCGCGGGCACTCGCCTTCCAGCCACAGAACTCCAACCATACTGCTTGCTCTGCCATGGCAGACACATCCACGCTCGCAGCATCCCGGCGCAAGGCCTCCTGCCTAGGAGGTAAGCGGGGTGTCGCGAACATCGTCGCATCCGCTTTTGCCAACGCCAAGATAGAATCTGCGAGAACGTCCGGGTCTGGGACCTGCTCCGCAGCCCGCGCGGCAGCACAAAGCTTCAAGGCAGCCCTGGCTGATACTGCGCCGGAGTGCCCACGAACAGGTGGACGCACAACCGCCGGAGCCGAGCATGAAGACGAACTGACGACTGGCCCTCGCGGAATCTCCTGTTTGCTCTCGCCGGCTCCCGCTCCACCTGAGCGCACTGGGGCGTTAGCGGAATGTTGCTTGCACAACACCAGAAAAAGCTCCACGAACTGAACGGGCTGAGGCGCTAGCGCTTCCCAGAGGTCCTGCGCTTCCTGCGCCGAGGTGCCAACGAAATCAGAAGGAAAACAGCCACCGTCTATCTTTAGCTGTTCCGCGATCTGCGAAAATGCGAGCTCCAATTGCAAGATGCCTCCTGCGCGCTGTAGAAGCGCTCCCACTTCTGACGTTCCCCCAACATCTGCCTGTCCAGGCTCAGCACCTGCCGCATCAGCGTTGCCCGTGGCACCAAACTCCCGACGAGGGCGCACATCTCGCGAGTCAGTGCTGTCATCTGCTGCCCGCGCCCGGCTCTGCTCAATGAATTTCAGCATTTGAGCCAGGCTGGCTACGGAACACCTGAAACGCGCAAATGAGATCCAACGCAGCTGCCTCGGGAAGTCTCGGTCACATTGCATCTCCGAGGGCCGCGATGGCAGCTCTCCTGTGGCCTTCGCGCTTCTTGTGTCCTCTCAAGGGTCCCGGGAGCCAAGAATCCGGTCGCCCGGGCACGGTTTCCCAGGGATCCGTGTTTCTGGGCAAATTTGCCCAGGTCCTGGTGAATTGGTGGGCCCACTGATTGGGGGTCGGCCTAGAACCGCTTCGCACTTCCTTTTGCTATTTTCCTCCAGCGCTCACTCTCCCGACCAAGGCAGTCCGAATGGCCAACGCCACTCAATCTCATTGAAACCTCTTGCTTGAAATTCAGCTACGGCACTGTCCCAGCTCTCGTGTCTCGTGGGACCGTCAGCAATATTCAATCTACTGGGCACCCGGAACGCATGCAACGAAATGGCGCGCTTCGCAATTTGAAACCAGAAATCCGTGATCACCTCATTGAGATCGCTTTGCCTACTTGCGCCGCGCACGAGCGCTTGCAGGGCGGGATTGCAATCGACAAACAAAATAATCTCGCACTCTTCGAGGCCATGCTCGATTAAACTTCTGACAGCGCAGACTGCCGCCACTAACTCCCAGAGCACAATCTGCGTGCGCCTGGGATGTGCCCAAGCCCACGCTTCTCGAGGGACCCAGGCCGCGCTCCAGAATCGAAAACGCGGGTGCACGACAGCAAATGCTATTGCGCCGTCGCGCGCGGCATCTGTATAAACAATGCAGCGCTGCAGCACCTTAGGGGCTAGAGGAATGTTTTTCCGAGGCACTTCCCGTAAAAAACGATCCCACCAACGCAACGCCGTCCGGACGCGCGTGGTCAAGGAGCCAGTGCGGCGATGCGCTTGCCAATGCAATGCTGCCAAATACGCACGAGCGCCCTTGCCAAACACAGCGCTCCCTGCCCAAGTCAGCCGGCCAGCCAGTCTGCGAGCTTCAGCTGGCCGTAAATAATCGTGCTGGAGCGCAACCTGCACTGTGGTCAGCCATTTGTCACGCTTGGCACAACCTATCTCGAAAACCAATTCGCCCGGGCGCGAAGAACATTCGACACCGAGCATGGTGGCTTCGTTGGCACACCTCACCCGCTTAGCTGGCTCAAGCTCCCAGCCGGTCAACTCGAGAAGCTCCTGGGCGCGTGCCCCCGCGTCCTGCGCTGCTGCGTCGGCACGCGCGCCAGCGCGCACACAGTCGGCAGAAAATAAATCGTCGACAAAACGAGGGTAAGCAACGAACAACTCTCGCGCCAGAAGCGCTTGGAAGAAGGATCCAAGCCGGTGCCAGCTGTACACAGACGCACACGAACCGAAAGGACAGCAAATCAATTGCAATCCTCTGCCCTGCTCCGCGGCGCTCTGCCACGAGACCACAGCAAAGGCCAAGTGGCTGCTACGCAGTGGCAAAGACTTAAACGCTCCCTTAAAGTCTTCTTTCCTAAAAAGAAGCTCGCATTCGCCTGCAGTGTTGCCGGCGAGCGCGCGGGCAATCTGAACAAGCGTGTCCAGCGTGCCCACTGGCATGGGCTCGCCCAGCGACGTAGCGGCATTGACAAAAGAAGCGGAAAAGTCATCAATCAAGCGGACTTTTGGAAACCGCGTTCCGCCGCCGCTGTCCTTCCACCCCTCGAAAGCGGGGAAACGGGCTGAGATGATAGATGACTGCAAATCCAGCTTGGTCCACCAAGCTTTCCTGTCAGCTACTTCCTGCACGCACTTCGATTCGAAAGCTTCGCGAATTTCGCGTTCCACGTGCACTGGCTGACGGATGCGCTGGAGCGTAGCTGCATTGTATTGCAAAGCGTTCGCGAGCAGCGTCTCTTCGGAAAGCTGCATTGCGCGGTACGGAAGTGCGGGCAAAATGCCAGCTCTAGGAACTGTTCCCAGCAGCGGAAAGCCGAGAGAGAGGTCGTGGACGAGTTCGTCGTCAGGCCACTGTATGGCCTGCACCATTTCCGCTAAGAGAAAAAGATTTTTATTAGGCCCAAGTACGTATTGGCAGTGAACTGGCAGCCGGGAAAATTCCTCTCTCCAAGAGGGTTCCAAAACGCGTTTGCGTTCGGTCCAGTGCCGAATCCTCTCTGCCCGACGCGCCTCGAGCTCGGAATCCGTGCAGGACTCCGCCCCTCGCAGAGCCTCAACTATTATTGCTGGCGCTGCAATGGGCTCTTCGCTGGAAGGTAGGGAGAGGGACCACTCGAGATGAGTCCATGGGCTCATGGACCCAAGCAAAACTGAGTTGGCCAGAAGGTCGTTCACAGCAGCGCTCAAAGCGGCAAATCCGCCAAGCAGCTGCTGCTGATGACCCTCGCTCTCCTCAGAAAACCTAGAACAGGTACTGCCAGCCCCAGACTCTGAGCCAGCACTCGAAGCCTGGCTTCACCGATCAGCCCATTTCTTGCCATACCAGCCGCCGCCCTTGTCCCAGCTGCTTTTCTGGTCCGCCTTCGGGCGGCTCCGGGACCTCATCCGCGGAGGCGTGCTGGGGGCAGGGCTCTTGGTCCCGCCGCCACCTTTGCCGCCGGCCTTGCCGCCCTGCTTGCCATTGCCTTTGCCGCAGCCCTTGGGGGCGGTCTGCGACGACCCAGAAGCACTCGCCTTGGAATGGACAAACTTAGCAGCTTTGGCTGATCCCGCCGAGGCTTTGGCCTTGGCCTCACCGACCAAGTCCATGTTCAGTTTCAACAGGAAGTGCAAGACGTCTCCCTCCTCGTGCTCTAGTTTCTGCGCCATGGCTTTCCTGACGAGCAAGTCGTAGTGGTAGGCCGTGAACGCGCCACCATGCTCCTCGGCGACCCTGGTAAGCAGGAACACGTAGGAGAGGAGGTGCGTCTGGGTGCACGTTTTCGTGAGGACAAGTTTCAGCCCCCATGTGAGGACATGCCCCAAAAACGTGGCGAAACCAGGGAACTGCACCCTGTCGTCGTAGGAGCGGGCTTTCTTCATATCCAGCGTTTCTTTGAGCCTCTCCTCCAGAGAACCGTGGCCAGTGACAGCATCGATCTTGGGCGAACGGCTCCAGTACGGGCGGTGCGCAACCTGGTAGTCGTCTCCGTCGAAGCTCCCGACGTACGGCCGACCGCGGTCTGCAGCCGATTTACCGGACGCTTCCCACTTGGCAAGTAATTCTTCGCTCGGGAGTCCCTCCACCGGGAAAGTAGCCAAACCGACCTCGACCTTGCGGTCCGCGAGGTTAAAACTGAGGCCCTTCTTCACGTTGGTTTTGGCCTGCTCAGCCTGGGCCTTTACGAACTCACGGACGGCGTCCTTGAAACCATCATCAGAGTCGTTGGTCCCAGCAGTCCCGCTCGTCCGCCCTGCCTGGCCGCTCTGCGTGGCGCACGCCTCCTGGACGCGCAAAGCGCAGACGACCATGGCAGGGGTCAGCTTGAAGCTCTTCCAACTCTCGGGGTTGCCCTGGGCTGAGAAAGGAGTATCACCAACCCTGAAGCTTTGCTTGATCACGTCGCGGACGTACGCATCAGCGAAGTCCTCGGGCTGGGTGCTGCACACCGTCTCCGCCAGGAAGCGGCCGACGCCCGTGTAGAAGCGGATGTCGTGCTTGCTGCGCGGATCCTTCTCGGCCGCCAGCACAGTCTCCATCCACTGCAGACGGCCACTCTCGTCGGCGCCGTTGAACGCTGAAGACGGCAAGCCCTCGAAGTCAGCGCGCAGCTCCACGGCCGTGAAAGTGGCAGCCATGGCTAGCTGTCGATCGTTTCCTCGTTGCCTGCTCGTATGCTGCTAGCGGTGGGGCGCTGTAGCAAAGCTGAGGAGACACTGAGCCCAGAAGATTAAGGAAACGAATGCCTTACCAAACTGGGTGGCGCTCTGGCCTCAGCTCCATCCCGAACGCACAGAACAACCCGGGCAGATGGTGGTGACATGGCGGATGGAGAGCGCCAAATTTTGGCGATGTGCCCGGCGAGAGGGCTTTCGCACATCCCCCGCTAGATTAATCCAGCCTGCTGCTGGACATCCGCCGCCACGGCACCTTGGCAGGGGCGCCCCGTTGGCACCGCCAGGCGTCTGCCTGGACGAAGCGCTGACTTGGCGCAGCGTTCGCCGCAGACGGCACCCCCCACATGCCCTTCCGGGCCCACCGACAAAACAGACAACAAACAGACGACGCCGACCGACAGACCAACGACACAACAGACACCCGCCACCCAAACGGGCGAAGCGCGTGGAACGAACTCACTCACCCCTCCTGGGGATCCGCTGCTCCCACCAGGGAGCGCCCGCTCCAGCGAGCCAAAGGCATGGAGGCAAGGAGGCCAAGAGGCCAGGATGCAAGGAGCCCCAGCGCTCCTCAAAATTTCACTGCCCCCCAAATCGCTTCGCGATTTAGGGGCGACCAAAAAAAACATAAACATAAAAAACGGGGGAGGGGAAAAAACAACACAAAGGGAAAGGCCCTAATTGGGTGATTTCCCCACGCGCCCCCCCCCCGCCACACAAAGCCGACGAAATCACCGAGCTAGGGCGCAGCGGTGGGAAAACCTAGCCCTCGGGGCCCCGGCGGCCGCGTGGAAAACGACCACGAGACGCACACGCACACACACAGACCCACACACACACACAGACACACAGACACACACGCACACACACACAACACAAACACGCGCACACGCACACGCACACGCACACACACACACACACAAAAAAAAAAAGACACGCACACACACACACACACACGCACACGCACACGCGCACACACGCACGCATACGCTGACGCAGCCGACACAGACAGACATGCAGGCAGGCAAAAGTGAGACAGGCAGACTAGCCTGACAGAAAGGCAAAGCGAAAACGGAGGCGGGGGGACAGAGAGAGAGGGAGAAACAACACAGAACAAACTATACAGAGAAAGAAGAAGGATAGTGTTAAACAAAGGGAACAAAAGCCGACGACATCACAGAACTAGGGCGGAGCGGTCGGAAAACCTAGCTCGCGGGGCACCGGCGGCCGCGTAGAGAGCTACCATGAGACGCACACGCACACGCACGCACTCATACGCCGACGCACCAGACACTGATAGACATGCAGGCAGGCAAGAGGGAGACAGGCAGACTAGACTGACAGAAAGGAAATGCGAATACGGAAGGGGGGGGGGAAAGGAGAGCGAACAACAAAAACGTAAGAATAGGAAAAGAGACATGGAAAATAACAACAAAGGGAGAGACCCTGATGATTTCCCACGCGCCCCCCGCTGCCGCACAGAGCCGGCGAAATCACCGAACTAGCGACTAGGGCGGAGCGGTCGGAAAACCTGGCCCGCGGGGCCCTGGCGGCCGCGTAGCACAAACGACCATGGAACGCTGGCGAACACACACACACACACACATACACACACACACACACACGCACACACACACGCACGCACAGACACGCTGTCGCACCCGACACGGACAGGCAGGCAGGCAACAGGGAGACAGGCAGACTCGATTGACAGACAAGCAGAGAGAAAACGGAGAGAGGGTGATCAAGTAACCACTGCAAGCTCCAGCCCCCGCGACGAGGTCCCCGCGACGGCCCCGAAGACGGCCACCGCCCGACAAGGAGCGCCCTGCCACGCAGCCCCAAGAGTTCCAGAAGGGAGCCCTTAGGTCCGCAGTTAGGGCGGCCAAAGTGCGAGGCGGGGATTGATCCACGTCCACCGCCTGGGAACCGACGTCCTGGTGCCCCAGCGGGCGGTGGATCTGGATATATTTCGGCCGCCCGAATATGTCCGTATCCACCGCCTGCCGAGGCTCCGAAAGCTGACCCCCCAGGCGGTGGCCATGTACAAATTCCCGCCTCGGAGCAGAGCCTGCGGGAGGAGGACCGAGGACCGAGGAGGACCGAGGAGGAAGATCGAGGAGCGAGGAGGAGCGAGGAGGAGGACGCTCAGAGGACCGAGGAGGACCGAGGAGGGCCGAGGAGGAGGACCCAAGGCTCGCGGAGGAGGATCCTTCGAGGACCGACGTTCCCCCCACAACGGGGGCTTCCGCGGGACCCGGCAGGCGGTGGTCATGCACAGGGAAGGAGGAGGGAGGAGGAGGAGGAGGAGGAGGAGGAGGAGGAGGAGGAGGAGGGAGGAGGAGGAGGAGGAGGAGGAGGAGGAGGAGAGGAGGAGGAGGAGGAGGAGGGAGGAGGAGGGAGGGGGAGAGAGGAGGAGGGGGAGGAGGAGGAGGGAGGAGGGCGGAGGAGGAGGAGGAGGAGGAGAGAGGAGCAGGGAGGAGGAGGAGCAGAGGAGGAGGGAGAGGAGGAGGAGGAGGAGGAGGAGGAGGAGGAGGAGGAGGAGGAGGGAGGGAGGAGGGAGGGAGGAGGAGCAGGAGGAGGAGCAGGAGGAGGCCGCGGAAGACCGACCCTGCAGGCGGTGGTCCTGCAGGCGGAGGGCCCCGGCGGATCTCCGGGGGCGGCGCGGGCGGCGCCGCGCGGGGCGGCGGGCGGCGCAGCGCGGGAGTCGGGCACACGGGGGCCCTTCGACAAAGCACGCGCGAGAGAGGGGGGAGACCACCAGAGAGAGAGAGAGGGAGAGGGAGAGAGAGTGAAGAAGAGCAACAAGAGACGGGGAGAGGGAGAGAGAAGAAAAGCAACAAAAAAAAGAGGCCAGGGAGAGACCAGAGGCCAGAGAGAGAGAGAGATAAGAAACAACAAAAAAAAGGGGAGGGAGAAATTACCCCCTAAAGGTTCTTTCGTGGGGAGGAAAATCGGCGTTTCGGCCGTAGTTTCCCACGGTTGGTCGTTTGGTCCGTTTGGGGAGTTTCATGGTTTCCTCATGGCCTGGTTGGCTCCAGTAGGAGCGGCGGCGTTGGCGCGTGTCGTCGGGGCTCTGTGGTTTGCCGCCCGGCGCGGGGGCGGGGTAGCAAGTTCCCGGCGTCCTCGTCGCCACGTTCGCCGTGGCTACGCAGGCGCGCTCCTGGCTGACTTGGTCTGTCCAGTGCGCGTGCCTCGTCGGTCCCTGGGGGGTGTGCCGCGGCTCGGCCGGGCTGGGGCTCTGGGCCCCGGCGGCTTTGGTGCTGCCGCTTTTGTGACAGCTGGACGCGATCGGAAAACTGGCTGCTGGACGCAGGTGGGAGTGCTCTTGGGGCAGGAACGTAATGGGCGCCCATGTCCCACAGAGGGATGGACGTGTCAGTCACGATCCGTTGCCATAGGCTCCAGGCATTGTCGACGTTACCCCGTGTTTCCTACACGCGTCCGCCTTGCTTGTGTCGAGTGTGCCCGAGAGGTCATGCCGCTCGAGTCAGCAGCCGTGCAGGCCTTGGTGGCCACCGTGCCCGAAGGCAAGTTCTTGGCCCTGTCCGGTGCCGATATGGAAAAGTGGATCCAGTTCGTCGCGGACGCAAACGAGCCCACGCGCCACCCAGAACTCTTCTATGGAAGTGTGGCGCGCCTCCTCGCGGAACACATGGGCTCGGCAGTCCCAGCGGATTATGCAGACGCGCAGATGCGCACATTTGTCATCGATGGTTTCCGCGCCGGGGCCAAGCCCTTCGAGGGAGATGGCGACACGCAGTGGAAAGACGTCAAGATCACGCCAGCGCACGTGGCAGCTGCTTTGAAGGTGCAAAGTGCTGCCGCTGCTCTGGACAAGCGTGTCGCGGACGGGCGCCCCGCCAGTGGGCCACCAGCTGATGGCTTGGCCCAGGCCATCGAAGCCCTCGCAAAGGCAACAAACGACAGAGAACAACCCAAGAAAGAATACTTGAGTTTCAATCTCAAGGACCGCCTTGGTGAGCTTGGTCTCAGTTGCTTGCCAAAGGATATGATCCCCTCAGAGGAGTCACTGCTTCGGTTGGAAAAGGCAAGCAAGGTTGCCCGAGAGCAGGGGAGGCTGCACATTGGCTCAGCAGAGGGCGAGGACCTGCAAACGTCGTTTCGGCCTTCGTGGTCCCGCACGCCGAAGATCGACGTCACTGTCGGCGATGGAACCTTCGAGGAGAAATTGCGGAGCGCAATGGAGGCAAAGAAAGTCAGGTCCATGGAAGATAAGACGGCTTACCTTGGGTTTGCGACGTTCTATGGCCACATCCTCGATTGGGGTGTCAAGATGGTCCTCACGAAGGTCATCACAGCCGCCCAGTTGCTCGCTTACCAGATGGTGCTCACTCGAGTTGCTGAGGAATACGGAGGTTTTCGTGTGTGCACGCACTACGACTTGCTGCTGAGGCAGAAACTTGCCCGCGCATTGGAGCGGGAAGAAAACGATCAGATCGGGAAGCTTCTGGGCGACTTGGACAGAGATGTGCTGGCCGACGCCAAGAACATCGCTGAGAAGCGTGTTTCAGAAGTTGCGAGGGCAGCTAATAAAGTGAGCCAGAGCTCAAGCTCGCAGCAGTCACAGGCAACACCAGGGAAGGGCACCGGCAAAGGCCCTGCCAAGAGCAAGGGGGCAAACCACCCCGCGAACGTCGGCCGCCAGGTGCGTTCCCCAGCGCGGAGGTCTCGCAGTCCGAAAGGAGGCCCCGCATCTAGCTGGAGCTCTCAGAAGTGGGACAACAAGAAGTGGGACAAGAAGTGGGACACCAAGAAGTGAGAGGATTCCGGCTCAGGCCGCGAATCGTCCGAGGATCCCTCGGGCACACTTTTGAATGCGAGTGGATTTGCCACCGATTTTGACGAATTGCGAGCTGAAGTGAACAGTTTGCTGCAAGATGTACATAGACTTAGCTGCATGGCACCGAGCCATCACATAGATTGGGCGCGCGGTCTCCCTCCTAGTGCAGGTACTTTGCGCCTGCGCGGAAAGACGCAGTCGACCGCCCTCTACGAGTGCGGGCCCAGGCGCGACCTGCATGATTTTCGTGCTTCTGCTTTAGCTTTCTGGCGCGAGCGCAAGCGTGTGACGGACAGGGAATGGCAATGGGAGTTTACCAAGCTCCCACAGCACGTGCAAGCTGTTCTAGGTCCGGATAAAAACTTGCGGTTGCTGGCAGAGATGCTGGAGGCATCTGGGCATTCTGACGCCAAATTAGTGGCAGATTTGGCAGCGGGTTTTAAGCTGACCGGGGTGATTCCTCCGAGCGGCACGCTGCCGACATGTGCACCTGACGCGCCTTTGCCTTTGGACTTGCTGTGGGCGCGCGCGCCCGCGACCAACGCGAAGCTGATTTTGAGGGCTGCTTCTTCTACCTTGATAGATGAAGAAGCGGCCGCAGCTTTGCGTGCGCAAACCGAAAGCGAGGTCGCAGCAGGCAAAGCAAGGTGGGTGCCACTGTCCGCTGCTTTAGACGACGTCGTTTGCTCCCCCCGCTTTGGAGTAGACGAAGGTTGGAAAGTGAAGCGCGGCGCTGTCGTCCGGGCAGTCCGCGCCATTGATGATTTCCACGCTTCGGGAATCAACGAAGCAACCCAGGTGTCGGAGCGCATTTGTTATGATGATCTTGACACTTTGGTTGCGGTAGGCCAACTTGTCCGGCAGAACAGCCCCGGACCGCTGCGCTTGCGGAAGGATGACGTTGTCGGCGCGTATAAAACTTTGCCCATACGGACAGTGCACTTGCCGTATGCTGTGGCTGTTACAGAAGCACAGCGCTGCGGGCGCGGCGCTCTGCGGCGTCCGCCACGCGGTCGCAGCAACCATCCTGCGATGGGTGCGGCGGCGCGTCGGGCGGCGCCGCCCCCGCCGAGCACAAGGCGGTGGCGGCGCGCGCCTCGACGGCGACGCCTGGCTGCTACAACCCGGGCGGATGTGGGTGGGGCGAAACGCGCCCACAGGAAGATGGGCGCCCCGCCTGCCGCAAACAATTATGGAACCTGCGAGCGGCAAGGCTGGTCGGCGCCGCGGACGGGTCGCGCGCGCTCCCTCCGCGGCGGCCTAGCCGCCACGCATGACTGTTCCTGTGCGCGGCAAGGCTGGCCGGTGCCGCGGTGAACGCTCGCGTGCGCTCCCTCCGCGGCGACCTAGCCGCGGCGCATCCGACAAAACCGCGGCTCCATCTTTCTCGCGTTTCGCGTGTCGTCGCCTCGCGGCGAAGCGCCCCTCGCAACCTCACGCGCTCGCTGCGGAGCGCGCGGACGCACGCGCATCGCGTCCTCGCTGCTGTGCCCGCGAGACAGCATTCGTGCCTCGGCTGTTCGCTCACCACAGCGCTGCGGGCGCGGCGCTCTGCGGCGTCCGCCACGCGGTCGCAGCAACCATCCTGCGATGGGCGCGGCGGCGCGTCGGGCGGCGCCGCCCCCGCCGAGCACAAGGCGGTGGCGGCGCGCGCCTCGACGGCGACGCCTGGCTGCTACAACCCAATGCAACAGCAGGCCGGCGTCAGCCGTCGTGTGCGCGCGCCCCCACTGCCAACGTCGCGACGTTTCTTACCGCGTGCGGGATGAAGGGTGCGACGAGCGCGCATTACGGCTGAGATGCAGCGCCTGCGGGGTCATGGCCCGCGGCCTCAGGGCCCGCGCTGGCGGAGAGGGCCATGCCCTCGCCCGTCGCCGCGTCTTCCAGGGCAGGCTGGTCCAGGTAGGCCTTAAATGCGCCGGACCTCAGTTGCCGGCTCTCAAGATGGTGGCGAGGCTCCCCCCGCTTTGGCGGAGAGTCTCCGTGTGGCCGCGCCGCAGGCACTTCGAGGTGATGCGGGCGGCATTGGGGAGGCCCGCCGCTTGCGCCGACCTGCGCAGGTTGCGGGTAATTGCTGGCACGGGGAGCACGCGCCCGGCTCTGGTCGGCTTTGCCAGGTGGGCAAAAGGAGACGCACCCGGCGCGAGGTCGCCCAGTAGGGCGCGCGGGGCGTGCACTGGGCAGGTCGCGGTGCAGATGCTGCACCAGCACGAGCGCCTGACTTCGCTAGGCCTGGGCTTATGCTTTCGCCTCGAGAGGTGGAGTACGACCGCCTCGCTCGTGTTGAAAAGCACGATGGTCGGCACTGGGCGGTCCAGTTCCTCCTGCGTGAACCGGAAGTTGGCCGCCCGTGCTGGGTCGCCTATGCTGATCAACAGCGCCTCCGAGGGAAGCCTCAAGGCCAGTGCGAAGGCGACTACGAACAGCGCTCGCACCTGAGGGTCAGGCACGTGCGGCAACATCGCGACTAACGCCTTCCGCGTGACAGGGGGAGGTCGCGGGTCAGGCTGGGGCGCACGGTGCTTGATCGCGGCCTTTGCGCGCGAAACGGCGGGGCTGCTGAACGCTGAGCGGTCGAGGCCCAGCAGCGTGCAGGCCTTGTCGACCTGGGCTTTGTAATTGGCAAAAGTGCCGGGGTTCGAGAAGCACAAAGCCCAAAGACATAGCTCGTCCGCAGTTGGCGGGAGGGGGCTGTCCCCTTTTCCGAGCTGCGATTTGGCGAATCGGAACCAGCACCTCAGGCCGGCTGTCCACGTGCCGATGGAGCGCGGGGCACCGTTGAGGACGGCGGCGCACCGGGCCCCGAATAAGGCGCGCTTCCTGAATTCGAGGTCGCTCGGCGCAACGGCCAGGCGTCGAATTGCGGCGCGCGGGCCTCCTCTTCTCGAGCCCAGGGGCGACGCTTTCAGCGCGGCCGTCGCCCGCGCTAATTGCAGCCTCTGCGAGAGTACGCCCTCCTGTTGCGGGCGTGCGGGTGCCTGCGCGGCTGGACTCCTACCACCCGCCCGCGGGGGGGGCGAGGAGGACGAGGAGGAGGAGGAGGACGAGGAGGAAGAGGAGGAGCCAGCGGCGGAGGAGACACACGGCTGAGCGCACACGGGCGCCGCAGGCACCTCGTCACTCACGAACGCCGCCGCAGGTGGCGGGCCCGGCGGCGGCTTTGCTCGCGCGAAGAGCGCGATCGCGCGCTGCGCGTCGGGCGACAGATTCACGTAGCCGCTCCAGTTTTCCGGTGCGCCAACCGCCCGCACAGATGAGATCGCGAACACATCGCAAGAAACCAGAAACTTGGCGACTTCCTCAACGACCGTGGGTGACGCCCACGGGGTCGCAACGGCGATCTGGTCGGCGAGCTTCATTCTGGCGCGCCGAGGGGCGCGTTGGAGAGGTCGCCCCGCGCCCTGCGCGCCTCTCGATAGCCCCCTTCGCGTGTGAGAGCGTTCGTGCCGCGTTACTGACGCGCCTTCCCGGGCGGCGCTCGCGTCTCTTTCTCTGATGCGAGCCTTGCGCGGGGTCGAGCGGGAGCGACCGGCGCTGGCCGGTGACGGCGCGGCTAAGGCGACGTCGTTTCGATTGGGTCGTCATCGACGTCCGCGCCCTGCGGCGCGCCCACCATCGTCGTGCGATAGTCGATGGTATCAGCTTCGCTGCTTGAGCAGCTGGACTCCGGTTCGAGTTCCGTGCCGAAGGTGCAGAGTGCTTCGTCCAGTCGGCATTCGATGGCCAGCTGGATGGCCCGGAGGATCGTCGCGCGCGCGTCCCTAGCCAAGCCCCGGGACGGCACTGAATCCGCGGGAAGCCGCCCGAGCTGGAACCACGAGCGGATCCCGCGGCCCCGCAGCCACGAGGCCGCCGCGTCCGTGTCGCGCTGCCGCATCTCGCTCCTGAAAAGGGAATGCGCCGCGACCTTCGCGAGATGACTTGCGGTGTGCGCTCGCTGGATCAGCCGAACGTAACAGCACCTCCGCGGCGGTGTTCGATCGCGCGCCATGGATACGTTGAAAATGCCCTCGGGGCGGGGGCAGACTTGCCGCATGACGCTACGCGCGAGCGAGCGCGGGGTGACGGGTGGGCGGGAGAGCAGGAGCGGGGGGAAGGAGAGCACTGGCGAGGCCGCGAGAGCGCTCAGACGGGACGGGCCGCGAGCTGGCATGGCAGCTGGAGGTCCCAGAATTCTGGCCGCAGCCACGGGCGCCTCCAGGTGGCCCCAATGCGTGTCATGAGATCATAATCCTCCCGACTGGGCAGGTCAGAAATGTTATCAACTGGCGCGCCGCGGGAGTGGGACCCGACCTGACAGAGATAACGCGCGGGCCCGCCGGAAGGGACACGGTCGATCCGGAGGTTGATCTGGAGCAGCCCGATCACCGACCAGAAGGGGTGGACGATGGCCCCGTGGTCGCAGCACTTCGCTGATCCCTTTCGGAACGACCATTCGGCGATCGTGTTGTCGCTAAAGAGGCGAACCTTGCGGCCCCGGAGCTCCTTCTGCCAGGTGGAGATCGCCAAGGCCGAAGCGAGCATCTCGAGTCCGGCGATCTGATCGTCGCTCCGCTGCTGGAATTGCTTGCGCGCAGGCCGAATTGCATCGATCGGTCGCCGGCGCGCGATCGGGGCCTCGTTAGCCAGGCCGGCGGCATCTGGTCTGTGTATTCCCAACGTCCGTCGATCCAGAGGACGGCGGCCGCTCGTGGGGGCTCGCCCCGGGCGTCAGCGAAGGCAAGGACCGGCGGGCGGGTGTCCGCGGGCTCCCATTCCCTTGTCTCTGCAACGCTTCTCTGCAACACTTCCAACCACCACGCCAGGCTGCGCAGGGCGGGGCGCGGTAGAAACGGACGCCCCGAGTGTGCGTGGGCGAACAAGGGCCGCAGCATCGCACGGCCTAGTTTGCGGAATTGCCACGACGCCGCCCACGACAACGCGCCCGCGAGCTTGGCGGCCCCACCTGTGCAAAGAAAGGTGTCGCCCCCGGCGCGCGCGGCGCGCGATCACGCGCGCGCCTGCGGTCATCGAACCGTCGTCAAGCGCCGTCCTGATTCGGTTCGTCCATTTGTCGACCTTGTCCTTGGACGGGCGCGCAATCATCCCTTTGCGTGAGGTCTGCGACACCGCACGCACAGTGCCCTAGCCCCCCATTCGCGAACGCGTCGCGCGCGGTGCACCGAGATGGCTAGTCCGAGAATCTCGAGCGACGGGCCCGACTCAGTTTTCTTATCGGCCACCGACGTAGGGCCCAGGATGCACCTGATCACCCGGACCACGCACGAGAGGGCGTGCTGGGCCTTTGCGCGAGCGCGGAGAGGGTCGACCGGGTGCGACGGAAGGGGGGGGGGGACAGAGCGAGACGGGCCTCCCCGGAGCGCTCGACGCCGAACAGATCGTCGACGTACCTCAGGATTGGGATCCGCAAGAGGCGCCTGCAGATGGCCACTCGGGCCGCGCCGATTCTCTCCCAGTTGTGTACGCTGCTGACTGCGCCGCGACGCGCGGCGGGGCGGCGGGTGGGGCGGGATGGCCCGCGCGGGCCTGCTCCGAACGGGAGGGCAACGTGCTGGGCTCCCCAGTTGACGCCGGCGAAGCAATAGATGACCCAAGCGAAGCGTCGGTGCTCCGGGCGCAAGGGGATTCTGCGGAAGGCGGAATCAATATCGGCCTTGAAGAGCTCCAAGGGCCCCAGGGGTGCCTGAACAGGGCAGAGCGCACGCGGCGTCGGGGCCCGAGAAACGCGTCGCGCCAATTTCCGACACGCGTCAAACAGCGCGTCGACAGTGTCATGCTTCATCCGTTCCTGCGGCTCCGTACCCTTGTTGAGGTGGGCCGCGCTGCAGTCGTCTACGGCGCGCACCTGGCGCGCGGGCGGCGGTCCGCGAATGAGCGGCGCGGGCGGCCGTCGGGGTAACTTAGCGGTGCCGTCCGGCCGCGTCCCCTGCTCCACGCCGAAGCGGGGGATTACCGCGGCATCCGGGGGCACGTCGTCGGGGCTCAGTCGCCGGGGCGTCGTCACTCGCCCCGCGCTCGCGTCGGCGAGTGCGCCCTCGTGCAGCGCTTCGTCGCACGGGCTTGGCCGTGTCCTTTTGAACAATGCTTTTCTGTCCCGTGCATTGGCTGGCGCGCGGCGGGGCGGGGGGCCAGGGAGGAGAAGCCGGGCCCCTGCCGACGCGCGCGCGCGCCGGCCTCGAAGGATCTCTTCCGCTGATATCAGCGGCTTCTGCGCCATCTCCGTCCCCGTGCCGGATTTTTCGAGTGTCCCAATCAGCGGTGCACCCTTCGCCGGCCGCGCTCCGTCGGGCGCGAGAAGCAGAGCCGCCCCTCGCGCGTTGCACCTCACGGAAGAAGTCAACGCATTTCGGGTCGTGGAAGTCCACATCGGCGACCCGGCGTTCGAAGAGCGGGCCGTTGACGCCGGATGCTACGTTGGCGACGCCCGGGTCCGCGCCGCGACCCCAGATTTCGACGAATCCGGCCGTCCTGAACTGTTGTGCCATGGAGAGGACCCGCAGAACAGCCCCTTCACGCTCCTCCCTTACCTGCGCTCGGTCGTGGCGCGCGGTCGCCTTGCGCGCGCACCTGGGCGCCTCTTCGGGTGGCCTCGATGCCATCCATACAAGCGCCGCCAAAGTGTCCTGCGAAAGCTTGCAGCCCGGCTCGAAGCCGGCATCGCCTTCGAGGGCGGCCGCTTCGGCGAAAGACAACTTGCGAGCATCGGACACAGACCGTTTGGGAGCCGGCTCGTCCGGGCTCGCGTGCTCGCGAAAGCGCTTCATGGCGAAAGCAAGCTGAACGCACGCGCCTCGGAGGGCGAGGGGGGCGCCAAGGCGAGGGGCGCGCCGTGGAGGGCGAGGGGGGCGCCGTGGAGGGCGCAGGAGGGAGGGCGGGGCCCGCGCATTCCTGGTGCGCCTCGGACCCTTTACCGCGTCGGACGCTCTAAATAGCAGCAAGCCCAAAATTCCGCGCGCCGTGCTGACGGCTGTGCCCGTCAGGCGCGCGCTGTCGCTGATCAGCGGCGCTGCCATTTGCCGCCGCCCCCGCCGTTGCTCTTGTTGTTCCAGCTCTTCCAGGAGCCGGTCTTGGCCCCGGTGTCGGCCCTGCGCTTGCCCTGCTGACTCTGCTGACTCTGCTGGGCGGTCTGGCCATGGCCCGCACGGTGGGCCTGGCTGCGCTTGGGCGTCGCCGGGCCTCGGGCCGGACCGGCTCCCTCCTGCTTCGTGGCGGCGGGGGCGCTGCCGAGGCTCTTCTCGTCAAAATCGCATTCCCGCTCCGCCTGGCGGAGCAGCACCTCGTCGAGGGCGAGGGCCGCCTGACTCACCTGCGATGCCGAGGTCCGCGGCGGGGGGGCGGGGCGCGGGCGCGCGCGGCGGAGCGGGGTGGCGGGCCTGGAAACCTGTGACGCCAGCGGCGGCCTTCTCGGCCCAGGAGCGGCGGGCGACCTGGTCGTA
>CAUYUJ010021586.1:121018-136767 GCA_963575745.1 Prorocentrum cordatum | reverse complement strand
CCGCGGAGAAGCGCTGCTGGGGCGCTGGCCCTGAGGGACCACAGAGGCCCTGCGTTGCACCGTTTGTGGTTCTCACGAACTGTTCCGAGACCATTCCTGGCGGAGTCTGTCTTGTATCATCGCATCGGGTTTATGTTCTACGAACACTGCTTTGGTTCTTAGAACATTTTTGGGCTCTACGAATATTTCGTGGTAGGACTATCGGAATGCCGGGACGGTCGGCCCCTGCTCAAACGAGCGCGCCGCGGCGACCGCCGAGTGCGTGCGCTCGGGCCGCCGCGCCTGGCCGCGTGGCCGCACTGGCCATGGGGGAAGCGGGTTTTCTCCTCCTCCTCCTCCTCCTCGTCCTCCTCCTCCTCCTCCTCCTCCTCATCCTCATCCTCATTCTCCATCCTCCTCCTCCATCCTCCTCCTCCTCCTCCTCCTCCTCCTCCTCCCTCCTTGGGGGAAACGGGTCCTGAGGTTTTTCGCCGTCTTCGGGCTCTCGGGGCCGTCCACGGGCCCCCGGGCGGGAGCGTCGGAGAACGACTCGGGATGAAGAGCCCCGGGCCCAGGGCCCGTGTCCATCAGGACCTGTTTCCCCCGTGTCAAGTGGCCGCGCAGGAGCGGCTCTGCAGTGCCTATGGGCGCGGCTTCTCCATGCTGTCCGCCATGGGCTTCGAGAGCGGCTCTGGGTGTGGCAGGCGCTGCGTCGGCGCCCGTCCCTCTCGGCGTGCTTCTCGTGGAGGATTATTCGTGGTCGTCGCCTTTGCTTTCGAGCTCTGGTTCATCAGAGGGCGTACTGAATGTGCTGGGCGCTTCCTCCTCCTCCTCCTTCTCCTCCTCCTCTTCCTGCTCCTCTCTCCTCCTCCCTCCTCCTCTGCTTCCTGCTCTCCCCCTCCCCCCCTCCCTCCCTCCACCCCCCCCTCAGGCCCCCCCCCCTAAGCCCCCCCCCCCCAGTCAGGACGGAGGTTGGGGTATCAGCTTCTCCAGAACAAAACGAAGCAAGGTGCGGTGACCACACCGTGTGGTGAGTCAGGTCAGTGGGCACTTGGGTCGCTCTCCGAGGACGTCTCGCGCGACTGGGGCCTCTCAGGCGTCAGGACCGTGCGGTGACGGACCGCGCGGTGAGGTCTCTTAGGATTTCGAGGTCACCGCACGGTCTGTCACCGCACCCTGTCGGGACCTCCAACGTCCCCACCCCCACAACGCTCCGCTCCGCAACGCCCCCGAGACGTTCCCGCACGCTTCCGGGAGTCCCCGGAGGTTGGCCAGCCTCGGAGCGCACTCCAGCAGCTGCGCCTCGCCGAGAGCGCTCCGGGGCTGCCCGGGGCCGCCCGGGCCCAGAACGGCCTCGGCAGCCGCAGGCAGGCGGCAGCTGCTGCGTGCTGCCGGCTTCGGCCCCGCCGCCGGGCGCTTGCGTCGATGCGCGTGGGCCTCCGGCGCCGGGCGCCGGGGAGGTGCGCTGCGCGTGCCAGTCTGCTGCGGTTGAAGGAGCAGTGCAACAGCAAAGCCCGAAGTAATTAGAAGGAACCACGTTCGCCCCTCCCCTCCCCGCCTCACCCTGGGCAAGTCTTGCGTTCGAGACGATGGGCTCGTGATCTGTCCAGCCCCGCTTCTCCAGGAGCGCTGCTCTTGTTCAATATTTAGGCCCGGGGGCGCAAGGGGGATGATGCAAAGTGTTTTTGTTCACCGTCTGTTTCGAAGTGTTTCTTGCACCGGTAAGCACCCCTGTGCTAAGGTCAGGAACGTTTGGATTATCGTGTCGCGCCTCCGTCACTGGCCCACGGCGCGACACGCTAGTCACGTCTTGGCCCCCGAACGTCAACGTCCCGAACCTTTTGAAGCTTCCCAACCCGCGGAGCCGAGCGACACGCTATCCGTTTGCAGGTCATAGCCTGGCGCTGTGGCCGCCGCCGCGACAAGCTAAGCAGGAGTTCCCGACCGTAACTCGAATAAGAAAGATCTGCACACACACACACACATGTTCGACTGTCCGCGCGAACCGTCGAGCGACAGGTATGCTCGTGCCGCTTGTTCTTCTTCGAGTGACCCCTCCTCGGCCATTCGCAGAGGGAGGGCGCTGGCCCTGTCTGCAGATGGAAGGCCGGCGGTCTCCAAGCAGCAGCCTCCTCCCAACAGGCCTGCCCCCCTCCCGCCCTGCCCCCCTCCCTGCGCGCGGCCAGCCTCCTCTCGGTCAGCCCGAGGGTGGGCTCCTCCGCGCGCCGCTCACACTCGACCGCCCCCCCACACCCCTCCTGCGGCAGCGCGGCAGGTGGCGCTCGTGGCCGTGCGCGGCAACGCAGCGGGCGGCTCCTCCCGCCTTCCCCTCCCGCTGGCTGGCTGGTTGGGTTGGCCTGCGGGAGTGCCGCATGGGCGCCGCTGCCAAGTCGCGCTCTGCTTGGTTGGTTGGCTGGCTGGTCGCCGCGGGTGCTGGGTTGGCTCCGAGCGGCGACGTCGCAGGGAGATGTGCTGCTCTGGTCCTCGCAGAAGGAAAAGCACCATGAACATAAACTGTTGGCGCTCCGCGCGGATCTCTTGGATCCGCGCTGGGCCCCCCCGGCGGCCGGCGCAGGTCCCAGAAACTCCGCGCGGAGCGCCAGCAGTTTATGCGTTATGCTTATGCAGTTTCTTTTTTTTTCTTCTTCCGGGCCCTGCGCCCGTGGCTGTCCCCTCGACCGATGCCGATTCCGATCCGCTTCGGCTTCGGATCCCGATGCGTATGGATTCAGGAGGGGGGAAACACACACAGACACAAGTAATCGTCGATTCCCCCGAAAGTGTGCACAAAGATGGGAAGCGGGGGGGGGGGAAGGCCGACACCCAGAAAACAGGGGGAAAAAATCTGGGCCTATTTGTATTCGTGTGCATTTCTTTGCGTGTCCTGGGGCCCCTCCGTGGACTTCGGCTCCTCCACGCAGGCCCCGCCCGCGAAATATAGGGCCTATTTGTATTTGTGTGCATTAAAACGGCTAGGATCGGGATAAATCGCTCCAGAGCGTTCCGGAGCGCTCTCTCAGAGCGTTCCGGGACGCTCTGGAGCGGCCGCGGCGCCCAATACCTCCTCCAAGCCCGCCGATTCTCAGAGATTTCGAGTTATCCCGATCCGATTTTGTCCCGATCTTCGCGTTGTTTTAGGGGGATGTGACAACCGGTGTTTTTGCAAGCACAGACGCAATTCATCGTCGACTCCCAGGAACAGATGCGAACACATGGGAAGTGGGGGGGGGAAGAGGAACATCCAGGAAACGTGCAAAGGTGGGAGGGATCCTGGGATTTGTGTGTATGTATTTGTGTGTTTGTGGGCCCCTTCAGTTTTTCTCGACAGCAGGTGGCCCCGGAGGCCCCGGGCCTCAAGGGCCTCGCGACGGCGGGCGGGCGAGCAGGGCATCGACGAAACTCGGGTCGTCGAAGGTAATTAGGTGTTTTCGCGTCTATGGGCTTAAGTCGGGCCTGTCCCTCTACAGGAGGAGTGTCCAAAGATAGTCAAAAAAAGTCAGGGGGCGATTTCTTCCACTATGTTCCACTATTTTGATGATTTTCGGTTGTTTTTCATTCTTCTGTCAAAATCCGCCTGTAGGGAGACATGCCCGACCTAAGTCTAGGCCTCCCAGATGGGGTCGGAGTAGATGGGGTAGGAGGATCGCGCCGCATCGCCGATGCATCGGCGACGCGGCTCGATTTTTTGATTCGCGGCCCGCAAGGAAAAGTCCAGAGGGCGGTGTGAACGAGGCTGGGACACAGCGCACGGGAAGGCAGATAATTAACGGCGCAGCACAAGTGCCGGCCAAGAAGAAGCAGTTGAGCATGTGCCAGCAGCAGAAAATAAACAACGCTGAACATGTGCCAGCGAGGGATGCAAATGGGAAGAACCAGCCGCTGAGCGTGTGTCAGCGAGGGTGGGGAGGGCGGAAAGGTCGGACCCGCAGGTGGGGCCAGACTGCCAGGCGGAAGGTGCCAAAACCACTCACTCACTTGGAACGTCGGCCAGACTGCACGCCGCTGAGGGGGGTTCGGGCCAAAGCCTGGAGATGGCCGACCACAAAGGAGAGCGCCCGCGATGGCCCCTGGTACCAAGGCGGTGTGCGGCTTGCGCATCTCGAAGGCACTCCTGTGACTGTAGCCGACGTCTAACACAAGCGCCAGAACGGTGCCTGACCGACGTCCTTGTCCGCCAATGCCGACAAGCGGTCGACCGTACTGTCTCCACGCCCATGTGAACAGGGGGTCAGAAGCCGCCGTCCCAACGGGCGACGAAGTGGAAGCCACTGCATGTTGCCGACTCCAAAGGATGGGCACCCGAAATGGCTGAGGCCAGCGTCCGGTGTGTCCCGGCCCGCGTACGTCGCGGGCAAACTGAAAGTGTAGGATGCCGAGAGCGGGCGAAGCGCCTTGAGCGAGCCTTCTCGGAGCACCACGGGCCGACGCAGCGGCCAAACCGACGACGGGATTATTTCAACTGGCCGAACGGGCTAAAGGCCCACGCGAACGCAGGAACTATCTCGGTGGTGGGGGGTACCTCAACCCCAGGAGGTAACAACAGTCCGCCCCAGTGGCCCACTGCATCGGTGAAACAGGAGGATCGCGCCGCATCGCCGATGCATCGGCGACGCGGCTCGATGCGGAGCACGCTTTTCTCTAAGCCGACGACGCCGATGCATGTGGGCGTCCCTGGTGCATCGCCAATGCATCGCCGATGCATCGCCGATGCATCGGCGATGCATTGGCGATGCGGCGATGCGGCGCGATCCCCCGACCCCATCTACTCGGACCCCATCTGGGAGGCCTCTATACACGCCAGTCGTAGAAAGTAGGAAGTTTGTGGATTTCCAGATTCCAATCTGTTTTAGCCGCCGTCCTACTTCAAGAGTCGAGCGGTTTGTCCTCTTGATTCTTCTCCAGGGGGCGGGCGGCAACCCAATCGACTTCCAACGCATTCCCACTTGATGCTCGTATCCGCGTCTTCCGACCGACGGATTCTCCAAGTTTCGTCATAAAAGGAAGGGGGTCGCAACCCTCCCAGACGAGTAGTTGTAGACCCCCCAAAGACCAGCCACGAATGGGCGGCCGTTTGCCCAGACCCTATTGGCACCTTCGAAAACGTATCAAATCAGACCCCCAAACTCAGAGTATAACATTGAAGTAGCCCTTGATCGGTTTGCTCGTCGAATCTGCGAACAGCACATGCGTATACCAGTTCGTAGATCTACGGAGCATTATCGAAGACGCCTACGGCGAATCACCGCCGCCCCCTGCCCTTTCGGAAGCGCCGATGCGGCCGACTGCTGTGGCCAGAGGTCTGCCAAGTTATTGGGCCATATGTTCCCCGAATCGGTCTTTACAGCCTTCGGGGAACACGTGGGGGAGGACGGGGAGGAGAGGAGAGATAGGAAGGGGGGGAATGGAGGAGGAGGTCTCTTGAGTGCCTTTTTGGCTACTCTGGGTTTATATTGGGCCACATGTGCGGTCTTGGAAGCATCTTGGGGGCCTCTTTGGATGCCTTGCGGCCTTCCTGTTCTGCCTGACGCCGTCTGGGCTGGGTTGGGGGCCTCTCTGTGGCCTCACTTGGGTTTATCGTGGCCGTAGTGGACGCCAGCGTAGGAAAATCAATGATTTTAACCTATTCGGGCCTTCCTGGAGGGCGTCTTGGAGGGCTCTTGGGCCGTCTTGGAGGCCTTTTGCGGGCCTTTTGGGCCGTCTTAGACCATCTTGAGGCCATCTTGGGCCGTCTTGGGTGCATCTTGGAGCCATCTTACCCGTCTTGGAGGCCATTTTGGCCGTCTTGGAGGCATCTTGGAGGCCATCTTGGGCCATCTTGGCCGTCTTGGAGGCCATCTTGGGCGTCTTGGAGGCCTCTTGGGCCGTCTTGAGGCCCTCTTGGGGCCTTCTTGGGGGCCTCTTGGGCCGTCATGGGGCCATCTTGGAGGCCTCTTGGGTGCTGTTGGGGCGATGTTGGGGACCTCATGGGCCGTCTGGGGCCGTCGGAGAGCTGAAAAGAAGAACATGCCAAAATCCTTCAAAAACCTAAGGAAAATCAATGATTTTAACCTATTCGGGCCTTCCTGGAGGGCGTCTTGGAGGGCTCTTGGGCCGTCTTGGAGGCCTTTTGCCGGCCTTTTGGGCCGTCTTAGACCATCTTGAGGCCATCTTGGACCGTCTTGGGTGCATCTTGGAGCCATCTTACCCGTCTTGGAGGCCATCTTGGCCGTCTTGGAGGCATCTTGGAGGCCATCTTGGGCCATCTTGGCCGTCTTGGAGGCCATCTTGGGCGTCTTGGAGGCCTCTTGGGCCGTCTTGAGGCCCTCTTGGGGCCTTCTTGGGGGCCTCTTGGGCCGTCATGGGGCCATCTTGGAGGCCTCTTGGGTGCTGTTGGGGCGATGTTGGGGACCTCTTGGGCCGTCTGGGGCCGTCGGAGAGCTGAAAAGAAGAACATGCCAAAATCCTTGAAAAACCTAAGGAAAATCAATGATTTTAACCTATTCGGGCCTTCCTGGAGGGCGTCTTGGAGGGCTCTTGGGCCGTCTTGGAGGCCTTTTGCGGGCCTTTTGGGCCGTCTTAGACCATCTTGAGGCCATCTTGGGCCGTCTTGGGTGCATCGTGGAGCCATCTTACCCGTCTTGGAGGCCATCTTGGCCGTCTTGGAAGCATCTTGGAGGCCATCTTGGGCCATCTTGGCCGTCTTGGAGGCCATCTTGGGCCAAGTTGGGGCAACAAAGGCATTGACAGATGGATTTTCGGAAACTTGCGGGTGGCCGGCGGGACGGGCCGAAGCCCACTGGGGAGTTCTTTTAGAAAAAGAACCAAAACCAAAACCTGAAACATCCAGCACGCCGTGCACCCCTGTGGCAAGACCACAGGGGGCGGCGGATCTAGCGGCCTTCGGCCCATTTCGCCACCGTGCCTGGGTTTTGGGTTGGAGGTCTCTTGGATGTTCGTTTGGATATCGTGGGATGCCTCGCGCGGGCCTCTTGGAGACAGTGTTGAGGCCTCTTGGGGGCCGTTTGGGTACCTCTTGGGGCCTATTTGTGGGCCTCTTGGGGGCCTCTTGAGCTTTCTTGGGGGCCCCCTGGGGCTTCTTGGAGTGGAAGGCTCGAATTGTCGGTTCGTGTTCCCCCTCTTGGGCCTCTCTTGGGGCCGTCTTGGGGCCCTCTTGGGCGATTTTGGGCGCCCCTGGGGCCGTTTTGGGGCCTCCTTAGAACGTCTTGGGGCCCTTTTGGGGGTTTGGTGGGCCGTCTTGGGGCGGTGTTGGGGGTCCTTGGAACCATCTTGGAGGGTTGGAAGTTTGAATACGTGAGGACGCGAACAACATTGGAACACCACACAGCAAATCAATGATGTTTGCCTCTTTGAGCCCTCTGGGGGGTCCTCTTGGAGCGCTCTGGGGGCTTCTTTGGGGCCTCTTGGGCCGTCTTTGGGCCATCTTGGGCGTCCTGGAGCGCTCTTGGGCTGTCTTGGAGACTTCCTGGGCGAATCGAATCTTGTGGCACTCCTGGCCTGTCTTGGGGCCCTGTGGCCTCTGGAAAGTCCATGCGACCGAGCCCAAGAGCGCTCGAGAGCGCGCGGGAATGCTGGGAATATTTGGGATGTTGGGCAACCCACCCCGTAGAATAGCAAAATCCCAGTGTCCTGAGCACAGAGAACAGAGGACGCATGAGGACCTGGAGAAAACTCCGCTTCGCGTCTCGCGGCACTGTGACGGATACGCATTGCTTCGCAGATTCGTCGGGGAATCACTTTTGGGGTATGAATCCAGTCGATCCCCTTCTCGAGATTTGTGGGAATATTCTGCTTTCGAGGGGGGGGGGATCGTCGAGCGTTTTCGGACGGACGTGTTCGGGCGCGTCGTCGGCTCCTTGGGTTAATTCATGCCTCGCGGTGCTCTTCAGCAGCTGTGCCTCGTCGAGAGCATTGCAGGGGTGCCCGAGTCGTCCCGGACGGCCGCCAGGAGCTCCCTTGCGTGGCTGCGGGACCGTCAACAAAGGAACCCATGGTGATTAGGAAGCTGGTCCTGGGGCTGGTCCTGGGGAAACGGCCGAGACCCACTGGGGAGCACGAGCCAAAAAACACGACGTCGGAGGTCTGGGAATCCGAAGCCAGGCCCTATCATTGGCAACATTGGGAGGGATAGGTCTGAGGGGGGAACGCGTCGATCCCCTGTCGCCCTTCCGTCGCCACTAGAGGCCTGATAGATATCCCCTTCCCAGGAACGTGCGGATTCGCTATCGTGAGCCTGTCGCAGATCTATCGGCGATGTATCGCCGATTCAGGCTCGATGCCCCCCCCCTTGAGCCAAGGCCCCCCCGATCGTGTCCCCCCTCATCCTGTGGACTGCCTCGAAAAAGTCCGTGTCGAAAGCTGCCCGCGCTGCAGAGGGTCTCTCGGGAAGTCGCTCCACGAGGCATTGTTCCGCCGAGCGTGGAGGGGGCATAAAGGGGGAGAGGGGGAGGCTTCTTAGAACCACCCCTGTTTCTTAGAACTCGCGGGCCTTGTCTGTGGAGTTAGGGCCAGGCCTTCTAAGAAGCAGCCTCCTTCTAAGAAGCCTTTCCCCCTCGCCCTGCCCCCATGCGCGCGCTGCCACGCACAGCAGCATCAATGACACGCCGCTGTGGGGAACCCATCAGCTTGTTAGCTTGTTGCTGCTGAAGAAGCACCAGGCCTTCGGCTAAGACGAGGGAGTAACACACTGATGGGTTCCCAAAGACAGTGTGCCATTGATGCTCTTCATTCCTTCCCGCCGCCGCTTGCGCCGCTGGGAATTGGCGCACACGCGCGCACGCACACGCACGCACATACACGCCCCCCTTTCCCCCCCAACACACACACACATACAAACACAACACACACACACACACACACACACGCACACGCACACGCACACGCACACGCACACGCACACGCACATGTACGCCCACCCACGCACGCACGCACGCACGCACGCACGCACGCATGCACACACGCACACACACACACACACTCACACAGACACACACGCACACAAATCACAAAGACACACACACACACTCACACAAACACACACTCACACGCACGCACACACACACACTCTCACACACCCTCACACTCTCACATTCTCACGCTCTCACACTCTCACACTCTCGCACTCTCACACACTCACACACTCACACACTCACACACTCACACACACACTCATACACACACTAACATACTCTCACACGCTCACACAGCCACACACTCGCACACTCACGCACTCACACACTCACACACTCACACACTCACACACTCACACACTCACACACTCTCCCACACACACACACACATTGACATACACACTCTCCCACACCCTCACACACTCGCACACACACACACACACACACCTACACACACCCACACGCTCACACACACTCACACTCTCACACACTCACACACTCTCACACACCCTCACACACTCACACACTCACACACTCACGCGCTCACACACTCACACTCTCATACACTCACTCACTCACACACTCACACACTCACACACTCGCACACTCACGCACTCACGCACTCACACACTCACACACACACACTCACACGCCAACACACCCACACACCCACACACCCACACACACACACGCACACGCACGCCCCCCCTCCACACCACACACACACAGACGCAACACGATCGCACGAAAGGGACCCCAGGCCCAAGTTGACCACAAAGGCCCCCAGAAGCTTTCCAAGAAGCTCCTTATTTTCCTCCTCCTCCTCCGCTTCCCTCCTCAATCGAGTGTTTCGGCCAGCTGGCTACTCGTGACAACATTGTCGGTGCCATGGCGCCACCGCCCAGCCGTTTCTGGACGACCATGCGCAGTCCACAGTCCCGTATCCCTCCTCTTCGATCTTCGCTCTGCTCGTTCTCGTACCTGTCGTCGTAACGATCCGAGGGGCGCGGCCCAGGGGCCCGGCCCGCGAGGCCGCGGATACGGATCTGCTTTTCGCCAACGACTCTGGGGCCCGAGTGGAGAGCGGTGGGGCGAACAGCAGATCCGTGTCCGCGGCCTCGCGGGCCGGGCCCCTGGGCCGCACCCCCGCGGATACGGGGCGTGTTTCGGCGGATGCCCCGCGTGGAACGTATCCGTGCGACCACGTGCCCGCTGGATCGCGCCCCGGAATCCAGAACGCCACGGCGCGGATACGGCTGTGCTTGGCGCTCCTGACAGGCGCCCCTCCCCCCGTGGCCGTTGTGGCCGAGGACGCTTCAAACCTCCAAAGGCTCCGTGGCCCCTTGGTGTAATACCGTTGTCTGCAGACCTCATGGCGGCGGGGCCCCTCGTGCGGGGGGGGGCCGCTTCCTCGGTGGTGTTCATGTCCATGCTGATCGGCTGCGTGGCCGAGCGGCACGTCGCGGTGTTCGAGGGCGGGCTGCAAGAGGGGAGTAGGCTCTCTTGGGAGAGCCAAATATAGACATACACGTGTCCTCTTCCCTCTTATCCCCCCTGTTCTAAGCTGCGAGAGGCTCATTGGTGGTATGTTTTCTCTGCCCGCCGTGGTGACAGCCCCGGGACGGGGCCGCAAGGTGTGCACGTGTAAGGGCAGGACAAACTCAATCGCGATTCATCTGCTGCTGCTCAGAAGAAGGAGTTTCTCGGAGCTGCATCAGCTGATAGAGCGGGCTTATTTTGCTGCAGATGCAGAGACATCCTGATGGGTTCAGTCCACCATCCCCTCCTCCTCCCCCTCCTCCTCCTCCTCTTCCTGTCTTCGTTCTCAACGGCCCTTGCACAGGTGTTCTGTTATGTTTGCCGCGCCGTGGTGACAGCCACGGGACGGGGCCGCCAGGTGTACAAGTGCAAAGGCAGTTCAAACTCAATCGCGGTTCATCTGCTGCTGCTCAGAAGATGAAGTTGTTCGGAGGTCAAGCAGCTGACGCTGATGGTGGTGATGAGGAGGAGCAGGAGGAAGAGGAAGCAGGAGCTTGCTCTCTCCGCCGACAGGCGTCGACCACAGGGGGAAGAGCAGGCGGGAAGAGGAGGAGGAGGAGGAGGAGGAGGAGGAGGAGGAGGAGGAGGAGGAGGAGGAGGAGGAGGAGGACAGGGAAGGCAGGGATGCGGACGGGCGGGAAAGAGAGGAGGAGAAAGGAGGGGAAGGAGGGAGGGAGGGATGCGGAAGGGGGGGGAAACAGAAGGAGGAGGGGGAACGCAGGAGGATCGGCAGCAGGATCCGGAGGGTGAGGGAGGTCGCCCAGACTCCGCTTCCACGGGGTCCGCCCCGTGCCGCCTTGCAGCCTGGCGCGCCGCACTCACTGGCGGAGAGGGGCCCGCGGGGCTGCCACCTCCCGCGGGCGCGCCGCTCGTCGGCAGCGCCCGCCGGGAGGAGACTCCAACGACACTCGGCCGCTGGAGGAGGAGGAGGAGGAGGAGGAGGAGGAGGAGGAGGGGGGAGGAGGGTGGAGGAGGGAGGAGGGAGAAGGGAGGGAGGACGAGGAAGAGGAGGAGGAGGTGGAGGAGGAGAAGGAGGAGGGTGGTGGTGGTGGTGGAGCCGTTGGGGGCCATGTCCGATCCGCTTGCAGCACGTCGGGCCCCTAGGGCCCTAGGGAAGATATGGAAGCATACAAGGATGAGACGTGTGCCTGTCCCTCCCCTGCCGCCTACGGCGAACGCCGCAGCCTCTCGCTGCAAGCGCTGCCGTTCCGGCAGAGGCTCCCGTCGCACTTTTAAACCTCAAAACTCGGGGTGTGTGTGTGTGTGTGGTTACCCCTTCATGGGGCGAGCCACACACCCCGTACTGCTGAACCTCTGGCCTCGTGAGGCCTGGGAGGAAAAAAAAAGGAAAAAACTCAGATCGAGACGTGTTGACTGAAGCCTGCCTCCACCTCCCCCGCCCGCGTCCAAGGGCTGTCCTGCTGGCTGTACACATACAGCAGCAGCTCGTGCGGGTCGGCGGTGGCCCAGCCCATTCGGAGGGGAGGGGGGGAGGCGATCGGCAGCAGCAGGCTCTCGGAGGGAGGGGAAGCAGTACGTGCTGGCTCTATCTACTGCCCCTCATCCCGCTCACTGCTCCCACTCGGCCTCGAGATCTCCCAGTCGAAACGCTGCACTCCGTAGTCAGACTCATCTAGCATCCTTATGCACTCATGCAGACGATCCAGCTCGTCCCTCAGGTAGCTTATCGGACTGTCTAGGTTGCGACGCGTGGTGACGCAGTCAGCCTCGAGATGCGTGTCATTCACGACTGGTGACATGATATTATCCCTTGGAGCTGGATGTAATTGAGCTGGCTGTTCAAGAGACTGCACGGCCCCAGTATGATAGAATAGTGATCGCGCAGGATGCGGCCCGTCAAGAGGTGGGCCTGCTGCGCTGCATGCACTCTCCCCAGGTCGTCATTCTGATTCCTGCGGGTCGGGGCTGCCTTCGAGCGAATCGGTCCAGGAGGGGGTCCTGTCGGCTGACGTGGGACTGGCACTGCATTTGCACCCGTAGCAACAGTCGGCGCAGCCCCCGCTGCAGTCGTTCCCGCGGAGGGTGCTGGTCCAGACGCCATGGCTCACAGCAATACAAGCAATCACAATATCAACTGCTCTGTGCGGTCCCCCTGCAGCTCGATCGAGACGGCTACACTCAACAACATCTCTCCCTTCTCTCTCCTTTCCTGTGGTACTGTGCGTCATCAGTAAAAAATCACTGTCCACTTAAATACGTAGATTGCCACTGTTGGGACATCTGACGCCTAACGAATTCTACTGCTCTGACTAGCTGCCCGACTCTCTGCACCCCGTTGTCCCGCATCCTGTAGAGATTCGCGAGCTTCCGAGGATCACGGGCCAGTACGCGCGCGTGCTGCATCACACTCTCTGGAAATTCCTCAGCTGGCGCTCCACTGTCCTCTCCAACTCCGTCCTGGGTCCCGCTCCCGTCGGCTTGGTTCCCCCCGCTTTGATCAACCCCAAGGTGAAGGCGCTCTGGAAGGATCTCATGTCTACCGTGAGCACTTGTGCTGGGGGTCCCGTGGCCAGGTGGATCACCGTCCTGAGGTCGGGGCTCATGTTGAGCGAGTACGGAAGTTTTGCCTTGCGGTCCTGCTCTGGCGCTCCGTCTGGGCTGTAGCACTCCCGCAAACGGAACATCCTGAAACACTCGTCCACGTATGCTTTCCCGTATTCCCCTGGGCCTGCTGCTTCCATCCAAGACGCGAGTACTTTCTTGGCTTCTCCCTCGGTCCCCTCGTCCCCGAACGCGTCGTGCATCGACCCGACCACCCCCGCCGCTATGTGCACGTGGGGGGGGGCCCAGCTCGTGTCCCTTTCCCGCTTCTTTGACTGCCTGGTGGTACCCCTGACCAGCCTCGAAACCTTCTCGTACGACTGAGGCTGTGCGAGGAAGGATCCAGAGCTCGGTGCACATGTTGGCCATGTCTCTCTGCCCTGCCGCTACGCGGAGGGTTAACTTCTGGACAGTGACCAAGTCTGCTCTCACTTGCCTGTGCCCCCTGCCACCTCCTCCTTTCCCAGATAGCTGCTGGCCCCCACTGCTGCTGTCCGCTCCGCTGGCCCCTTCCACCGCCCTCTTCTTCTTCGCCGACGCCCAGGACACTCTCATCTCTGCCAAACCGTACTGTGTGCGGTCCAGGATGGTGGCAAGTGTACTGGCAAACACTACAGATCAACTCGCCCTCTCTTACTTCTATCAGCCTGTGTTCCCACTTCGAGAACGCAATGTAGCAAATGCCCGTTCCCATCTGCCGCTCTTGCTGCATGATCTGTTGCAACTCTCTTGCTGGAAAAAAATACCGATCTGCACCACGGGCACTGGTTCGTGATCACAAGCTTAGGTATGCGCGGCTTTATCTTGTGCTGCACTCTCCTGTGTGCTGCCAGTGCCGCTGCTGTCCGAAATCTACATCCGCACGCTACGTCTGCCCCCTCCGAGTTCACGCTCTTAAAGTCACACCAAAATCTTTTATCCAGTTCTGCTGGGTTTTCTGTTTCGGGCTCTTTGGTTTCGGTCTGTGGTCTACTTTGTTTCCATTCTCTAGCACTGCTATTCAACACTGAAGGGTCCGTCTTAAGCCACGTCTCTTTTTCTTCAGTTCCTTCTGTAAATAAACTCATGCCGCTCGACCGTTTATCGTACCACTCTTTAAATTCTTCGTCATGAATAGCTAGGTAGCGCATGTCCTCCAAATACTGCTTGGCCCACGGAGTGGGCTGTCTAACATTATTGTGCTCATTGGTGCGCTTTATCCCTATGCTCTGGTCACTCTTAGACGTGCCGAATACTGCTTATATGACTGCCTCGTGGTCGTTCGGGAATTGCGACCAGCGCTTGTACCACTTTAATCTTCTGACTCTCAGCTCGTCTGCGCTCCTGTTGATCCTCCATTCCCTGAACACCTCCTCCAACGTCGTTGTCCTCTTCCTCCCTTGCGCATCAGTCCAACTGTTCTTTCCCCTCGACAAGTACCTGAGTAGCTTGCACAAAGTAGTGTCGATCGCATCTGTGCACTTCTTACTTATCACGAAACATGATAACCCGCTCAATGCTGCACCCACAATAAATGCCATGAGCATGCTACGCTTGATAACCTTCGAGGTCTTGGACGACCAGACAGAACGTGCTACACTGTCTCCATGCTGCTCTTGCTGCGTCGCAGCGTCTCCTTATCTCGTTTCCTAGTCCCTGGTCCGAAGGTGCGTAGGGCCCTAACACTCTCATCTCTCGCAAGGCTTCTCCCCTGAGTCCACTCGTCTGCTTCCTCAGTGCCCGAGTGCATTGGTAGCTTCGTTCACCTCGTAAGACTAGAAGGTGGTTTGTCTTGTCAGGGTTGAGGCGCCAGCTTCCTGCTGTTAGTGCCCCCCTCAAGTCTACCACTTACCAGGTTCAGCTGCTCTACCACTTCTTTTTTTCTTGCTGCGAAAGGTAGCATCGTAATCTTAGCAATATCATCCATGAAGGTGCTAATGCTCAAGTCGTAGTACTGCTCATTTGTGGGGTGCTGAGTATCGTTCACCTGCTGTCCTTCCTGTTCTCTCTCTCCCTCTAGCCAGCCTGTGACGATTGGGGTGTAGCTATCGTTAAAGTCACGCGGAGCCAGCGTGAAGCCCATCTGGGCCCCCTTTGTTGCTTTTCAGGTCAACTCTTTCGTCGGCTGCCTGTAGGGACAACGCAGTGTGCTCCAGCGCTTCGTAGGCATACGGGATGTCATGCTCCTCGGTGGTGCGATCTATTTGTTCTCGGAGTAACGCTCTGTCGGTCGACGCAAATGCGTTTGTGCAGTCAAAGTTGCTCATGATAAGCGATCTCCCTGCCTGTTCACATCTCCACTTCGTGGCCAGCAGTACTAGCACTGCATTCTCCCGTGACCTATGCGCTAGCCCTCCGTGTGCAAAGCGAGGTCGAGCAATAGGCAGCGCCCTTCTGTGTATCCCACTGTGCCATGCCATGCCAGCTGCGCAGTATGCGTGCAGGATGCGCTTCCCCGCTATTCCTATCTTCTTATTCGCTTTCTCTGCTGCAAAGCTGTGCGATCGTAGCATGTCTAGTGGCATAGTCTGGCATTGTCTGAAGTGCCCCATAATCTTCAGCAACTTCTTCGGTGCCTCGTACTCTACTTCTTTGAATAGAGGCATTCCAACTCCCGGTAGTTCCGTTCTGCCAAACTGCCAGTGGGGGTCCACAATAATTTCTTGTGCTGGCTCTTCTGCTGCTCGCTGGCGTGCTCCTGCTGTTTCTCCTGGGTTCCAACCTAACTTCTGTAGGATCTTTCGTCCTTTGGCTAGGATGAAGTGCGTGCTGTGCTTCTCAAGC
>CAUYUJ010021586.1:56018-116018 GCA_963575745.1 Prorocentrum cordatum | reverse complement strand
GATGATGATGATGATGCTGCTGCTGCTGATGATGATGATGATGATGATGATGATGATGATGATGATGATGATGATGATGATGATGATGATTACGAGGAGGAGGAGGTGAAGGCGGAGGAGGAGGAGTTGGAGGAGGAGGAGGAGGAGGAGGAGGAGGAGGAATGATGACAAGGAGGAGGACTGGAGGAAGCCCAAGGTGCATGAACGGTGCTGTAATGCACCCGCGCGTGCCAAAGCCCCTCCACCTAGGGAGAGAGCCCCATTTTGAAAGGGACCAGCCCTCCACCCCGAGTTATAGCTGTGGAAAGTTGCATGCTTCAGGATCGTGCGTGGTGAGGAAGTCTCAGGCAAAACGCCCGGCCCGCCCTGCCGGCACGTCTGGTGGTCAGACGAGGAGGAGTTATCTTGGATTGGAGGAGGAGGAGGAGGAGGAGGAGGAGGAGGAGGAGGAGGAGGAGGAGGATGCCATTCCTCCAGGCGGGCGGCAGCGTTGGTTGGGAACTGGCAGCGCGCCACGTCCTCGCCCGCGGCGCAGGGCCGTGGCCAGAACGAGACGCTGGCCCACGCGGTGCGTAGGCTCAACAGGACTTTGCTGGAGGCGCGGAACGGCGACCCGGCGGCAGACGCCCTGCTCAAGATCGGCAGTCGAAGAATAAACAGTTGCATACATATGATTTCTTGGAGGTCCGCGATGATTCCTTGGATCGGCGTTGGGCCCCCTGGCGGTGCCTCTGGCGCGGCCCTTGGCGCGCTCCGCGCGCGATGGAGGGGTGTCCAGCGCCGAATCAAGAATTCCGCACGGACCTCCGAGCGATTCTGTTTATGCACGTTTTTGCCCCTCAAGGCAGGGCACCGGGCGGGGCGCGCGCGCTGGTGCCCGCGGTGCGCGGCCTCGCGCTCGCCCTGACGCGCGGCACGCTCGGGAGGCAAGGGCGGTGGAAAGCCCTGTTGGCCTTGGAGTTGGTGGGGCCCGAGGCTGGGCTGGAGGCCGAGCTGGCCGTGCCCGCCGTGCTGCACGCGGCGGCCGAGGACGAGTCTCCGATCGTGCGGGTGGCGGCCGTCGCAGCGCTGCCGAGGCTGCTGAGGCCCGAGGCCGCCGAGCGGGCCGGCCCGGTGGTGCTGCGGGCGGCCGAGGACGGCGCTCAAGAGGTGCGGGCGGCGGCCGTGAGAGCTCTGCCGCAGCTGCTGGGCACCGAGGCCGCTCCGGTCGTGCTGCGCCTGGCGGCCGGGGACAACGCCACGTCCGTGCGGCAGGCAGCCGTGCAGGCTCTGCTGAGGCAGACGGTGCCCGAGGCCGTCCTCCAGCCCGTCGTGCTCCAGGTCACCACCGAGGACGAGGTCGAAGAAGAGAAACCGCCACGACCATACATTTTCGACGCTCCGCGCGGATTTCTTGGATCCGCGCTGCGCCCCCGCGGCGGCGCCTCCGGCGCCGCCCCTGGCGCGCTCCGCGCGCCAGCGAGGGGGGTCCAGCGCAGATCCAAGAAATCTGCGCGGAGCGCCACAAGTTTGTGTTTGTGGCTTTTTTTTTATTCTACAAGAGCGCCTCCGTACGTCGGACGGCTTGGAAGTTGCTGAGCCCCGATGTTGCCCAGCGGGCCGTGCCTAGCCTGTTGCGGAATGTCTCGTGCTCACAGCACGGCGGCAGTTCATGGAAGAAAATTGCAAATTGTGGAGAGTCATGCTGGCTGGAGGCGAAGCGGCGCTTCAGAGATGCAGAAGGTGAACAGGTACAACAGAGGAAACGATTCCGTGCTTTGGATAATCTCGCCGAGTACTTCTTGTCGCAGGAGCACGCAGCCCTGGAGCAGGTAGAACCCACACTGATGTTGATGCTAGACTCGACGTTGCAGTGCATAGGCTGGGACAACGTTCGAGACTTAGCGGCGATTCTTGTCATCAAGATCAGCAGCGCGCTGGCTGGGATGACCTTCACCTATAGACTCCATCTGTGGGATGTGCTCATTCAGGCGGAGGAGATGGCGAACTCTAAATACAAGCCAAGTCTAAGACTCAGACGCGAGGCTCTGCAGAGGGCCTTCGAGAAGGACTGCGCGGACTCGTTCCTGAAGCAGACTGGCATCGCCATCCATGTGGATCGTTTCGCAGTAGAGATCCCTCTCGGCGTCATGATGGCCTCCGACGCCAACGGCACGGAGGCGCATAGGTGCCCCAATCGAGACGCTTGCCCCGTGAGCCAACGCCAGAGGATGAAGCCCGCCAGGGTTAACAACACCAAGGTCAAAGGGGGCAGCTGTCCCTTACTGCTTTCGGAGCACAGCGGGGCCATCGACAAGCTCAACGCCATCTGCGCCGCTGGCTTCGATATCACGTCACCTGGATGCGCAAAATGTCTTCCCGAGTTCGGGCGCACGAACAAGGACCCGTTTTCTTGCGAGTTTTGCGGCAAGTCTGGTTGGGCCTACAAGATGGCCGCTTGGCTTGGGCAGCCGCTGATCATCTTCCTCCTCGCATGGCGCAGCGCGGAGAGCGCGGCGGCCTCCATGAGCGTGACGGAGGCGGTAGCCAACGACGTTGTGAAGATTGGTCTCGCCTATGTATCCAGCATCGGTGTGGTAGTCGCCGCCGTCACGTCGACGGATTCTTACCACGAGCTGAATGCGACGGACCGTGCCCGGCATTTGTTGGACCTGGCCCAGCAGGCGCAGCTTGGCGACATCACCTATTCAACGAACAGCGACTGCCTGCTCATGAGCGGGCGGGGCGCGGCGTCCGTGGACCAGCTCTTCGCGTTGACCCTGCAGCTGCCCGCGTGCGTGCTCGCCGCTGCAGCATTCTTAATCGTCCTCCGCGCTTGCTGCCGAGCTGTCTTCTCGGACGGCCCCTTTGGCCTCAAAGATCTCCGGAAGGAGGTCGTGCACAGGATGGTCACCTGCTCGCTGGTGGCGGGCAACCAGTTTTTGCCGAGCGTGGTTTCGGCGAGCGTGCGCGCGCTGCCGTGCTTCCACACACAGGAGGCAGTCGACGGAAACGGTCCAGCCATGCTCTCGGCCTACGACCCCGACTCGGCGTGCCGCGAGAACGCGCAGCTTCTGTGGATGTGTGGCCTCGGGTCCGTTTGCGCGGTCGTCGCCGGCCCCGTTTACTGGCTGACCCTGTTGCGCCACCAGAAGTGGGCGCGGCATGCAGGACAGGGCTGGACCTCAACGCTGTTTTGCTGGACTCCGGCTGTGTTTTGCTTTTCGTTTCGGCAGGGAGGTACAGGAAAAGAGGCAGAGCACAACGAAGACAAAACGACAACAAAACGAACACAACGTTTAGGTCCAGCCCTGATGCAGGACCCACGAGATTCCTGGCGGGCTCTTACCGTCACGGCTTCAAGTGGTGGGAGGCGGTGCGCCTCGGGAAGACGATGCTCATCGCCTCCGTGGTCACGGCCTCGCCCACGAGCTACTGCCCGCTGCAGCAGCTCATGCTCTGCCTCTTGATCACCGGTGCCTTCAGCCTCTGGCACTGCTCCAGCAGCCCGTATAAGTACCCCGTGCTCAACGCCGCCGAGGCTGGCTCGCTCAGTACCCTCAGCGTCGGCATGCTGCTCTCGGGGCTGCTGGCCGGCGGCAGGTGGCCGCTGACCCCCAGCCTCCAGAGCAGCATCATCATCGGCATCGCGTCGATGCTGATATGTTACTGCTTTGCACTTGTGGTCCTCTGGGTGAGGGTCAAGTTCTTCTGGGCTGAGGACACCGGCGAGGAGCTGCCCGCAGAGGGCGACCTTGCCACCGACCAGTGAGCACGCTGCAAGCCATGGAGCACGCAGCAGACTTTCCCTCCGCTCTCTCTCTCTCTCGTGCTCCGCCCTCTTTTCTCCTTCTCCCCTCGCGCTAATCAGAGTCAGCGAAACGCCCACTCGTCCTCTGAGCCTCCTCCCTCGAATCCACACACCGCTGGACTCAGGGCTCTTGCTTGAGCTGGAATTGTTCGAGCGAAGCAGCCATTATATAATATCGCTATGCTCAAAACAGCACCGAGCCCCTTTAAGGGGCCCCAGAGGGCTTCTTTTCTGCAGCCTTAGGTGCCCCCCATTGATCGCCCCCCTGTTGCGCGACGCCCATACGCTTGCCGGGGTGGAGATTCCGGGAGGCAGTGGACATGGGCGTCATCCGTTTTGGCCTCCCTGCCCTTAGTCTCCCGCGGAGGGGGAGGGCGGGGGACTCCTGCTTGCTGTGTGTTGCCTGCCCTGAGCTGCGATCGCGCCCTGCGGTCGGGAGCCTTGAGACGGGAGTCAGCCAGAGCGCCAGATGGTGCAGGATCCTGCAGAAGCAGGGGTGCATTGACCGGGAGGTTGCAGATCCTGCGCTATCTTGCAAGGCCTGGCTGACCCGGGTTTGCACTGACCCGGGTCAGTAGATCACCGACACGCGTTGGCCAGTGCGTCAGCACCAATCCGAATCAAGAGCTCTTGTCTGCGGCATGGGGACGCCCAGCGGGCGGTCGACTTCCCGCGCGGGCGGGCGGGGAGGCCAATTTTTTGCCAAGCATGAGGCTCGCTCTTCCTCCTTCGCCACTTGCCTCTCCGCCCGAAGGGCGCCGGTGGGTCGCAGGCGCGGGGTTGGCCTGGGAGTGGCGTCGGGCTGCCGTGAGTCGGCACTCCCTGCGGGCGCTCCACTTCGCGGGCTTGTCAGGAGCTCAGCAGGACCTCAGAGAGGGCCCCATGTTGCATCGCCGCCGCCCTCATGTACTCCACATGCGTAGGCACTCAGAGCCGTGCGCGCCACTTATCCAGTTGCCTGCGGCAGATCCCGCCACCGCGCCTTTGCAACAGCGCAGCAGGAAGGAGATCGAGTGTAGGAACAGCGCAATTCCCACCACTGGTCTGAACTAGTCGTGAACTCGACCTTGTCTTCGTCGCCAGCGCGACAGGAAGGAGTTCGAGTTCACGCCCCGAGGCAGATCAGCAAGTGGTCTGAATTCGGAAAGGGTCACGATCTCGACCTCGTCTTCGTCCGGGCGGTATGGAGGAAGAAGGGGAAGGGGAGGGGCCTGCGGGACCGCTGCGGATGGGAATGGAAGCCCAGCTCGCTGCAGGTGCTCACGCACGGGATTGAGATTCCACCTGGTGCCGTGCGCGTTTCAACAGATAAATACGTTTCTGTGTACACGGCGACGTCGAGATAATTGCCTTGGGGGGCCTCTTCTGGTCGCCAGTGAGCCTACATCTGCTCTGATCGGGTATCGCCTCGGGAAGGGTGACGCGTGTTCTCAGAAGTACCAGCGCGCCTTTCGCAGAAGGGCACCCGTCAGCTTGAAGATGAAGACGTGTGCTGTCATGCCGCGGGCTTGCGCTTCATTTCTGTCATCCATAGTACATGGGACTGCTGTCGACCTTTGCGGTGCCATAACATGGGAACGTGCCACGTTGAGAAAGGCCTTTCGTATAAAGCCGAAGCCAGACGAGGGCCGAACGCTGCACCACCAGTGGACCGCGGCGAAATTGGACGAGTGGCTAATGCTGTCCAGTTTCAAACGTATTCACGTGGTGATCCTGAAGAGACTATGCGGCGCAGTGGCGCGAGCGTTCGGTCGCACCAGGTGCTGCGAGTCTTCGGTCGATCGCGGCACCCGCCAGTGGGAGCCTGCAAAGCAGATACCTTCCCACTCTAGACACGCCATGGTGCACGCCCGGCGAGGCAGGCAGAGATGTAGCGACGCCGTGTTCGCAGCTGCAAAGGGCGCGTGGTGGAGGGATCATGTCGACCAGGTCGAAGTACTATGGCAAAGGAATGAGGGGAGAGCTGAGTTTGTACACAATGTTTGCATAGCTCTGGGTCTGTCGGTGCCTGCTGCCACGACGTGCAGTGACCGTGCAATTGAGACGCCCAGCAATACCCCCAACGCCGACAATCGGGACATCGAGTGCATCCCAACGCATGTGGTGTTGAGGCGCCATTCTCTCTGGAAGGAAGGTTGCCCGCGTCCTCAGCTTGAGTTTGTGGTCAATTGAATGTCAGGCTTGCAGTATGAGATTGACCGCGCAGTTCTCGACCGAATCCAGTCAAGACTGAGGACTTCTGGGGCCACTTCGATTATAAAAGTGGGCATCTTGAGCCAGTGGGCTGGCGGCCGCGAGAATGCAACACTGCAGCAGACCACGTCGCGAACTGCGGGCAGCACCACGGCACTTCGTTACACAACTTGGACGCCGAGCGTTTCCGGGTGCAGATTTCCAATAGCGTAGGCGTGCAGATCTTCACGGATGGAGGCATGCATGGTGGGAGCGGGGCTACCAGCATAGTCGTCTTGGTCGTGGACTTGGCCGGGGGCGAGCTCAAGTCCAAGATTGCTGGGTTCGCCAGTTAACGAATCCGTCCTGTCCATTCCGCCTTCCACGCAGAGGCTAGTGCATTAGATTGGACTGCGGAGTACTTGGCGGCATTGTTCGTTAGGACCAGAGCATGCAAGCGACAGCGATGTGAGTTGTAGGTGTTTTCCCGTTCAACCCAAGCAGCCCAAGCAGGGGCGCAGCACTCCAAAAAAGAGGGAGATGAGGAGGAGAAAGAGGAGAGTGACCATATGAAGACGAGGAGGAGAAGGATTCATGGACTTCCTGGGTGCTTCCTGTGAATTTCCTGTGGGCCTCTTCGTGGCCTCTTTGGGGCCTCCTGGGGCCTCTCGGGGGGGCTTCTTGGGGCCTCGTGCCGTCCTAGCGAGCTCTTGGCTCGTCTGGCCCTTTCGAGAGCCGTCTTAAGGGCTTCTCTGCGCCGTTCGGGCGCACTCTTGGAACGCTTTAGGGCCGCCTTGGGGCCCTCGTGGGAGCCTCTTGGGCAGTCTTGGGGTCCATGTCGGCCGACTTGGGGCCCTCTTGGGGGCCTCCCTGGGCTGTCTTGGAGCGATCTTGGGGCCTCTTGGGTCCCATTCGGCGACTGGAAACCCCAACAATCGAGAAGTTCAGAATCCATCAAACGTCAAGGACAATCGTTGTTGTTCTCCTCCTCGGGCTTTCCTGGAGGGCTTCTTAGAGCACTCTTAGATGCGCTATCTTGAAGGCCTTTGGGGCTGTCTTGGGTCTTGGGCGATCGGAAGCCCACACATGCGAGAACTTCAACATCTTTCAACAACCTATGGCGAGTCATTGTTTTCCCCAGCCCTCCCTTGGTTGGATCCCCGTTTTGAGTGCAGCAGTGTGGGCCCCACCTTCTCCTTCTCCTCCTCCCTCCGCCCCGCCTCCCTCCGCCCCGCCTCCCCTTCGTCCACTCCCCGCCCCCTGTCTTTCCTGCTCGGTCGTCCCCTCCCTCGCCGAGGCCTCGCGGGCCCTGCCGAGCAGCACCGCGCAAGTGTCGCGGCTGTCGTGGGCTCCTGGGAGGTTTAGCGGGGTGGAGGTCCACGTGGATCTGCTGAGACCTCGCGGCTCCTGGGGGGGGGGAGGGGGGGGGAACCGAACCGCGCAAGTGTCGCCACTTTCGTGGGCTTTTGGGAGGTCCAGCGGAGTGGAGGTCCACGCAGACCCAGGCGAGACCTCGCGGCATCCTGAGGGGGTTCGAACCGCGCAAGTGTCGCCACTTTCGTGGGCTCCTGGGAGGTCTGGCGGAGTGGAGGTCCACGCGGACCCAGCCTAGACCTTGTGGGCTCCTGGGGGGCTGCGAAGTGCGCGTCTTTCATCATGCTCGTTTGTGTTGATCTGTCCTTGTTAAATCTGCTACGTCTACCTTCTACGGGCGTCTCGGGGAACTCTTGGGGACTGCATGGGGACTCTTTGGGGCCTCTTGGGCCGCCTTTGAGGGCTCTGAGCCCGTCTGGCGCCCTCGGAAGCCGTCTCGGGGGCGTCTCTGTGCTGTCTTGGGGCACTCCTGGAGCGCTCTGTGGCCGCCGTAGGGCCCTCTCTTGGGAGTCTCTCGGGCGATGCTAGGGTCGTTTTGTGCAGACTTGGGGCCCTCTTGGGGGCCTCCTGGACTGTCTTGGAGCTATCTTGGGGGCCTCTTGGGCTGTATTGGGGGGTCGGAAGCCTCAGCAGTCGAACACTTCAAAATCCAGCAACAACCGGGGAACATCGCTCTTTTTTCCTCCTCGGGCTCTCCTGTAGGCCCCTTTTGGGGTCCTCGTGCCGTCTTGGGGGCATTTTAGTCCGTTTGGAGGCCGTCTTGAAAGCCTCTTGAGCCTTCTTGGGCCATCGTGAGCCGTTGTGTTGTCGTCTTGGCTGTCTTGGAAGCCTTCTTTGAGGCCATCTTGGCCGCTTGGAGGCCCAAAAGACCGCCCGTGAAGCAATTTCAGGGAGGGCGGTTTGCGCGAGCGCGTGCGAACCGGGGAGGAAGCTGGCCCTAGAGAACTTTAAGACACATTCCAGAGGGACCATAGGAGTCAAGGGCGCCCTCGAGGGCGCGAAGTTATTCGCGCTTCGCGCTTCGCGGTTCGGCTCCGATCCCTCATCCTCCTCTTCTCCCCTGGGAGGCGGCGCGAGAGCGCGAAGTTATTCGCACTTCGCGCTTCGCGCAGCGCGAAGCGTGAAGTTGGGAGCCCTTGTTACAAAAACATTCCAGAGGGACCACAGGAGTATTCTAACACGCCCACTTCGTCCAGGCACGGTGGCGGATTGAGCGGTGAAGCCAATTGGGGCGGTCGCAGGCCGGATTTTGCAAGTCCGTGGCCGCGCCCCCCTGAGGCGCTACCAGTTCGGTGAGCCGCTTTACATTGTTTGTTGACTGCGTGGGATGGCGCGCGCTGACAAACGCAACATCGTTGTCTGTCTGGTGTGCCGCCTCCGTCTCTCTCACCCCTCTTGGCCCGCGCTTTTTCTCCGCGACGTGTCTGCACGCCTCCGTGGAAGGCCTTCCCTCTGGGAGAGCGCTCGGGATTGCCTCCCATCTCTCGCAGGGGTCGGTCTCGGGTCCGAGAAGGTCGGCGGGATTCAATTCTGTCTGGCGGGCCTGGGACGAGGTTAGAGCCGCTCCAGGGCGTCCCGGCACGCCCTCAGCGCCTTCGGGAACGCTCTGAGAAGGCCGCGGCGCCCGATGCGTCCTCCAGAGCCGCCAGAGCTCACTGGCGTCGTCTCACTCCAGGCCTCGCAGAGCCTCGGCCAGTGGGGCCCCTCAGAGGTGTGTCCGGGGCCCCACAGGCGGGCCCCGGGCGAGTGGAGGAGGCGGAGGCCTCGGGCGGAGGGGAGGAGGGGGACGAGGAGGGGGACGACGAGGCGGAACATCGGGAGGGGGAGGGGGCGGAGAGGGCGACGGAGGAGGAGGAGGAGGAGGAGGAGGAGGAGGAGGAGGAGGAGGAGGAGGAGGAGGAGGAGCAAGAGGAGGAGAGTGCAAACCCAAGACTCATCAAAGATATTGCGATGAACCCTCCCTCCAAGTTCCCTCTTCATCGGCTCGTTGGAAGACACCGTTTGAAAATTCGGAGTTGCGTCAGAACGGCATTTCTGGGGCTTCAACGCCACGAAATACCGTTACTGTTGCGTCTTGAAGCTCTTGCGACGAATGTACTCAGCGTTGCGAACAACAGTTTGAAACGGAACCGCCCTCCATCTTTGAAGTCCTGGCTAACTTGTACGACGAGTGTGCGCGGCGCTAAGGCGAGAGCCACATTTTGAACAGGAATCGCCTTCCACTCGTGAAACTCTTGCAAGCTTTGAGAGTCTTGTTCGCGTTCGCGGCGCTCACATTTTGAAAAGGAGCCGCCTTCCATCCGCGAAGCTCTTGCATTCTTGTGAGACGAAGGTGCACGGCGCTACGGCGAGAACAACATCTTGACATCCGTGAGAATTTGGCGAACTTTTTACGACGAATGTGTGTGGCGCTGAGGCGACAGCCACGTTTTTAAAACGGCCGCCCTCCATCCGTCAAATGTGAAGCTTCAGGATCATCTCAATGTCAATGTAAGGACGTCTCAGGCGGAACCCCTGGCCCGCTCTTTCGACCGGCCTCGGGGTTCGACAGGGAACATATCTATCAGGAAAATAAGCGGAGGAGGAGAAGGAGGAAGAAGATTACGAACTTGTCCGCATTTTCGAGGCGTCGGGGAGGAGGAGGAGCAGGAGGAAAGTGAGGGAGGGGCAGGAGAGGGAGGAGGAGGGGTCGGGTCGTGTCGGCGTTTCAGCAGTCGGGACTCTCGGCGGCAGCGTGAGAGAGCGACAGTCCCTGTGGATGGCCATCGTTTGCTAGGGTTGAACAGCTCGGGTGCCCATCGAGCGCTCGAGTGACCCCATGGCCACAAGACCCGTTTGGACCCTTGTGAGTTTTGCGGCAGTCCCTCTTTTCATGGATTCGACTCAGGCTGCAGACTTTGAGCCTTCGGCCCGTGATCGCCTCGGCCAGAACAAGCAGTGCTACTCGGGAGCAGGACTACGACACCCACCCCGCAATACAGATGTTAATCTATTTTCGTTACTCGTGGCGCGGAATTTGCCTCGGGGCCCAAATCTGCCGACTTCGGGGGCTGCAGGGGACGTCCTGGACGAGCCGCCGACGCCTCGCGGAGGCCGCCTTCGCGGGGGGCCGGCGAGCCCGCCGACTGCACGCGGCCGCACAGGTCGCCACCGCCATCGATGATGCTCGTACTCGTCTGCGCGGGTGGGGCCGGCCCTCGCGAGTCCGCGGTATTTCCAGGGGCGTTTCGTTTTTCCGCGGGACAGCGGGTGCATACAAAAGCCACCCAACCAACATGATGTACACCCGCCCAGACGAAGTATACACCCACTCAGAACTTTCTACACCCGAGCAAAAATATAACACATGCTTCAAGAAAGCGACGCATACACCCACCAAACCCGGTGCACCGAATATTGGCATATTTCTGGAGACGAAAACCCTCTGGCGCTGAGTCGCCATGTCAGTGCCTGCGGCGAGAGCCGCGTGGCTGGCTCATATTAGTAAGCCGCGGATTGCTTGCGTGTGCTCCAGGACGGAAGCTTCAGGTTCGTGCGGCCCCGCGCGCGTGGCTTGTTCGGCCACGTGCATCCTGCCAGTCTTGCCGACGATGGAAATGCGACGTCGGGTTATCATTCGGGGCCATCCGCGGGTGCTGTCGAATGTATGCGTACATGGGCGCTGTAAGGCAGGGTGGGTATCGATAATTTAGCTCCCCAGCTATCCCGCCTGAGCAGCAGCATGTGTTGGATGACGAGAAGGCACACTGCGAGATGGAAACAAGACGCAGTTGATCACGAGCGCCCTCACCAGCCGTAGCCTGCGTAGCTCGTGCTGTGTCCGTTCGATATCGGCTTCAACCGCTCGGGCACACAGCCAGATGACTCCCTGTGCACCTCCACCTCGGTGAGTTTGACGACGAGACGAGAGCGCTGTGCAGTAGAGCTTGAGCAGGCCATTGGCATCTGTGAAGTTCGCGGCCACCGACTGGCTTTGCCGGGTGGGGCGGGACGCCCGATTTGTGCCAGTCCGCGTGGGCAGCCCTATAGTCTATTTGTCATGACTTCTCTGTGACTGGGATACCTTGCCAAGAGCTGGCCTGCGCCCTGAGCCTCCGTGCCCTTGGAGGAGTAGGGGGAGGAGGGGGGGGGGGAGGACCGGCGAACACGTGGAAGGGGAAGGAGGAGGTGGAGGAGGAAGAGGAGGGGAAGTAGGAGGACGAGGAGGCGGTGGAGGACGGGGAGGCTGGTGAGAGGGATGGGGGCGGAGGAGAGAGGAGGAGGGGAGGATGAGGAGGGAGTTGGAAGGGGGAGGGGGACATTGATGGATTGATGACTCCGCTACGCGGGAGGCTAGGACGGGAGGGAGGGGGGGGGGATAGGCGAGCCAGCTCGGAAGCACATGGCCAGACACCCCCAGGGGAGTGAACAGCCACGCGGCCCGCCAGGCACGCATACCGCCACGGTCGGGAGCTCTGGGAGAGCGCGTCGCGCCGCCAGCTCTGGCCCACCGCGCTTCGGCGCGACGCGCTATCCACTTCCCGGTCCCGGTCCCCCAGCGTTAACGTCCCGAGCTCTTCCGAGCTTCCCGCCACGCGAAGCGGAGCGGCACGCTATCCGCTCGCATGGCATCGCGTGTCGCTGGGGCCGCCGCCGCGACACGCTATGCCAGCAAAAGTTCCCGACCGTAACCTCCTCCCAGGCAGCCGAAACCTGACAACGTGAGGAACACATCGCGTCACAAATGCCACCGCCTCCGGTTTTGGCCTCAAGCCTCAAAGTGTGTTCCGCAGCCTGTACCCCCTGGTGCCGCGCAGTGGTGCTTCCAAAAATTGCACCGGAGGCTGTTCACTCAAGATTTCCCCCACCCGTTCCCCCCACTAACAAAACACGACCCCCCACCACTTCTGGACACAATAAATCGGCAGCTGACACCAGTTCTTCTACGGGCACCCCGCCATGTTTGTGGTTGGGGTGCAGCCCACGGCGGTTGCGAATAAGTTTGGATGCAAGGTGGGTGGAGGACGGGTCGGCTTTGCAGCTCTGTGCCAACATGCATATCCGCACCCGCTCACTTAAGGCCCCACGAACCATATATGTGAAGATAATGGCACCATCGCGGGTGCCAGCGAGGAAGACTGCGTGGCATGATGTTCTCTCCTGGACGAAGCGTTGATGGTGCAGGAGTGTCCGAATGGACGCGGACACGCATGCCTGCCCACCTGGCTCGGATCCACCGAAGCTCGTGCCCTCGAGAGCGGGCGGCGGGGACCCGCCCCGTGCACGTCTGGGCGAGGCGGGGGCGCGGAGGGGGCAGGCGGCGAGCCTGGGGAAGGCTGCACCCTGTGGCACCTCGGGTATCACTTCCAGGCCAGCCGTACGCCCACTCGCACGGTGAAGCGGTGCACCGGGAGAGCCTCCACTGCCCGCAGCTGCCTGCGCCTTTCTCAGCCTCTCTCTGTCGCGAGTCGGCGTCTCCCGGCTCCAGAGGATGAGGGCACGGCTGATGTGCGCAAGAGAAATCTTGAGGGCTGAACACTGGTCAGGGGTCTAGCTGCAATTCAGCACCCGAGGGCTGGTTGTGAGAACGCGCCGCCGTCTTTGCGGCAACTTCAGCGAAGTTGTTCCCACAATAGTGCTTCCACTCGCCAGAGAGCCTAGTAGAACTATCAGGATCCTGATGGGTTTTAATTTTTTCAAAACAGACCTGGGCCGTTCTCAAACGGAGGCACCCTTCAAAGAAGGGTCAGCATAGTGTTTCGATCATACAACCTATGCTACGGTCATTGCGAGAGGCCTACCATGCGCTTGTAATCAATAAGGGCCATGGCCACCGCGCAGTGTTTACATGCGGCCACGGGCGCAACGTGTTCAGCGGCAGCCAAGGTTTGCGGCAGGCGTCTACGCATTCTACACGAGAGGATCTCACACTTTTCCCCCATTGGAAGTACGAGAGAGTATGGCCCATCCAGCCAGTATGGCCTCCCGTACTGAATTCAAGACCATTCCATGTAGACCGTGCCTGGGACCGCATCCGCCACAGACATCTGGGGCATGGTACACGTATATCTAGCTTTCATGGCCAAACCCTTCGGGTGGCTGGACCTGAAGGCTAGGCTTCTGCTGGAAACCGGGGGGGATCGGGTTTGGGTGGCAGATCTTCAAGAGGACATCTCTGATGGACGGGTAGGAGTTCCTCCAGAGAGGTTGCGCGTGAGGGGGCTTGTGAACAGCCGACGGTGCAGCCAATCTTGGGCCCCACACTCGCAGCGGGGATAGTTCTTCTACCCGGCTTGATGTAGCCTCCACCTGGTCCACATGCATTGCGTGAGGAAGGCGTGCAGCATCGACTTTTAAAGATCGCTCTGCCTCGGGCCGGCGCTGGCCACAGATGTACCCGGGCGCCCGTCAAGACCCAACATCGACGCCGCTAGTCTGCCTTCTTCGCGAGTCCAGCTTCATGCACTTCTGCCTTTCCGTTCTTGGGGGACGTGGTGGTTCAGTGCAGCTCCTCGCCCACCTCAGCGCGCAGGAGGAGAGCCGAGCGACAACTCCATGATATTCTCGTCAAGCCCACAGAGAAGCTGCTCCAACAGGGCTGCGGACTTGCTTCCAGGTGCCAGGTGGCTTCGCGAGGATCGGGGTCACCAGGGCGTCAATTCTGCTACACTGAAGGCCTGGGTGTTGGCGGTGGCTCGCCAAACGAAACTTCCCCAGGAATTCTGCTACACTGAAGACCTTGAGGTTTGCGGTGGCTCGCCAAACCAAACTTCCTCTGGGCCCAGGGCTAATGACCACGTGGGGTCATTATGGAGCAGCAGGTATACCGTTTTGCTTGAGCCGTCTCCCCAGGATCCAGCCCCACCACCTCTGCCCAGAAGTACCCGCACGCTTCCAAGCACGATGTGTACGTAGCGCTGGTCCATATCAGCACCTCCCCTCTCGGGGCTCAAGAGACGGGGGTCGATGCAAATGGGGGTCAGTCGGGGTGCCAGATCTTGCAGGATCCTGGAGAGCCACGGGTGCATTGACCCGGGCTTGTGCGCAGGATCCTGCAGGATCCTGTCGGATGTTGCGGGATCCTGCAAGGCCTGACTGACCCTGGTCTGGATTGACACGTGTCAGTAGATCCCCGACCCTCCGCATTGCCGCCAATATCTTCTTCCTTCCTTTGAGGTCGTCTGAGCGTTCCTGGACCGCCAGTCGGCTGCCTTTCTCGAAACGGAGTTGCCCTGCAAATGTTGCACTGCCCAGGTTCGTTGCTCATCTTGCTTTTGAGCCCGCATATGTCCCCATTGTTGTCGCTCGATTGCGGTGCAGGGTATCACACGATGAAATGACGGCAGGTTTCCGAGTAACCACCGCGCAACCCAGCTCGACCTCAATTTGGTGCGTTACCAGGTATAATTGCTGACGGCCTGAATCAGACAAAGCCAGTCGTCAATTTATAGAGGCAGGGGTACATGCTTCCATACGTTAATGTACATCGCTGCAGGAGTTTTGTATGAGCAAAAACCCCATACAGTTGCGAAGTGTAGCCTGGCAGCACTCCATGAAAAGGGATGAGCTGCTTCCTGAACAAGAGTGAGGAGACCAACTACGTTTTGCTTTTAGGCTGGTACATGATCACGATGGCCGCTAAGTCCTTCATGTTGAAGCCCGTGTCCCTTGCCCTTGCCCATGGAACGCCTCGGTCAAACAGTTCATATTCGTTAGCGGTGTCGCGCAAGGCACATGATGTGCGGGTTGGGCTTGGCGTGTATTTCTCATGTTCCGTTTCCAGGGGTTGCTCAAGACCGCTTCCCTAAGACGGATCTCCCCTTCTTGCGGGTACGGGCTTCAGGGTGTGTCTAGCTTCCCGCCCCCCGGTTACAACTTGTTTCAGTTCTAGACGCGTCGCGTAACACCACCAGCCCATCCAGAAACGATGCCCACGGGAGTTGCCCTGATCAGTGATGTGTAGGGGAATGCAGTTGAATAGGGGGCCGAGGAAGCCGTCGTACCCAAGGATGGGGAAGGTGGAGAAGGAACCGGTGGAAGGGGAGGAGGAGGAAGATGCGGATAATGGCAAGCAGAGAGGCCAGATGCCTCTTGGATGCTCGGAGTCTCTTCGGGTTTATCTTGGGAGCTTCTTGGAGTACTCTGGGGACGTCTTTGGGGCGCCTGACGGTCGCAGGGGCCTCTTGGAGCGTCGTGGGTGCCTCGGCGGGCCTCTTGGAGGTCTCTGGGGGGCCTGTTGGGGGACCTCTTGGGGGCCTCGTGGGACCTCCTGGGCGCCTCGGGGCCCAGTTGGGGCGCACTTGCGAGCATTGGGGGCCGTCTTGAGGCCAGCTGGGGGAAGTTCGGTCGAAGAAGCCGGAGTGCTCAATTGGGGTCCCCCCCCCAGGAGGCCCAAATGAGCCCAGGACCTTAGGAACACCAGCGGTTGTTGATTTCTCGCTGAAGCCATCTTGGACGCTCAAATGGGTCGCGGGGTGCCCCGTCCAGGTCCAGGGGGGATGGCAGGGGGAGTGGTCAGGCTACCCTCCCTGCCCGCAAGCCGTCTCGCTCACTCCCACCCCGCTTCATCCGAGCCTCAGCATGTTCAGCGGCCGTCTACAGATTGACGACGATGGGGATGATGATGAGGATGAGGATGGGGATGATGGGGATGATGACGATGATGATGATGATGATGATGATGATGATGATGATGATGATGATGATGATGATGATGGTGGTGGTGGTGGTGGTGGTGGTGGTGGTGAGGACGATGTGGTGATGATGTTTTGATGATGATGCTGACGATGCTGATGATGTTGATGTTGATCTGGATGTTGATGTTGATGATGCTGATGATGCTGATGCTGATGATGGTGATGGTGGTGGTGATGATAGTGGTATTCTGATGGTGATCATCATCCTCAACATCATCATCACCATCGTTATCATCATCATCATCCTCATCCTCATCCTCATCATCGTCATCATCATCATCATCGTCATCATCATCATCATCATCATCATCATCATCATCGTCGTCGTCATCACCATCATCATCATCATCATCATCATCATCATCATCATCATCATCATCATCATCATCATCATCATCATCATCATCATCATCATCATCATCTTCTACTGGGGGCCATCAGAGACCCCGTGTCCGTGCCCCTCGGGCGAGGTGCGCCACGTGTGCCAGGCTCGCCACGCGCGCCAGATGCGCCAGGCACCCCAGGGGCCCAGGCGGTTCTTGTGGACTGGCCTCCACTGCGTGCACTGGCGGGTTGGCGGTCCGTCGCTCGCTCGGGCCCCATCGCTGCCACTGAACTGTCCGGCAGCCTATCCAGGATCGTCGCAGGGGCCACGAGGACGCCCCCCACAGTCTCCAGGAGCATGGCCTGCTGGATTGATCTCATTGCTCCACAGATCTCAATCAAAAATTGTGCCGGGTGGATCTCGGCGGGGGCCGAATGTAGGTCGTCCAATTGCCCCAAGGAGGAAGTCTGTCGTGTTGCCCAGGCTGTGATCGAAATGCATATTTACCAAATTCATGCGACTTCCAAGGCAGCCTTTCTGTTTTAGTTTCGATATCAGCAGGCACTGAGATGATTTCTAGTGGGCTTCTTCTGTGCGTAGTCTGATTCACGCGGGTGTCTGTAGCCCGAGCCAGTGCCTTTTCCATATTCTTGGCAAGTCGACTGTGGACGTGATCCATCGCTTCCCGTCTCATCTCCTCGTCGCGCTTCCCTCCCTCGCACAACTGCTCAAACTGCCTTGTGATGGCCTCCAAACCTTCCCATGGGATGCTCTCCAGCTGGGGCCCAAAGGGCGCGGAGGTGGGGAGGGGCTGTTCCTCCCCAAGCGCAGGCGCCGAGGGGCTCTGCGGAGCAACGCTCGAATAGGTGGCGTGGGCATTGGGGGGAGGTTGGATACGCATCGATTATTGACACCCGCATGTGCTCTGCCAGTAATACCGAAACCATGACACAGGTTACCACCGACTTCCTGTTCCTGTTTAAAGCGTGGGTTCTTCCGTGTCAGCGATCTGGAGGGGAAGCCCTTTCCGAGAAATCCGTGGCATGGATTCGTTCTGGCTTGAGGTTAAAACTGCTTCCAGCTGCCAGTGGCAACTCGCATTCTGCCTGAAGCTGCGCAAGCGTATATAGTAGAAAAAGGCTGGTCTGCCCAAGGCCACGATTGTCCTGGAAGTAACCAGTAGCAAACATGAAGTCGGGAAACTATGCGATCTCATCCACAACCGCTGCAAACCTGTGCGGGAGACCATCCTCTACTTCAGCGTGCGAGGGTTGCGCTTTGATATTGCAACCACTCCGGGGGGAGGTGGTGGAGGAGAAGGAGGAGGAGCAGGAGGAGGAGGAGGAGGAGGAGGAGCAGGAGGGGGATGGGGGAGCAGAGGGGAGAAGGAGCGGGAGGAGGACCCGCTGGCACAGGTGGCTGTCAGACGCCGCGCCGGGCTTGGGAAAACATACTGACTCCTTTAGCGTCCAGTTCGACGCTGATGCAAAGTCGCACCCCTGTTGGCGACACCTCAGGACGGGCTGAGTCGCTGGCAGAGTCCCGGAGCTCGCATGACATATTTTGTTGAGGGGGAGAAATAAAGAGAGGAAGGGGAAAAGGAGGACGAGGAAATTCGAGGAGGAAGAGGAGGAGCAGCAGGAGAAGGAGGAGGAGTTGTAGGAGGAGGAGGAGGAGGAGGGGGGGGAGAAGGAGGAGGAGGATGAGGATGAGGAGAAGGAGGAGGAGGAGGAGGAGGCGAGAGCAGGATGAGCGCCCACGCCGCACAGGCGCGGCCAGGGCATCTCCGCGCCCGTCCACGCAACGGCCAGGGCTCGCCTCGGCAGGGACAGGCGCCCCCTGCCCCTGCGGGGAGTTCCCCGCCCGCCCCGCTGAACGCGCGCGCGCGGCTACCGAGGCCCTTCAACACTTGAGCCAGCCTCCTTCCCCTCGTCCCCCTCCTGACCCTCCTCGTTGTCGTCGTCGTCGTCGTCGTCCTCCTCCTCCTTCTCCTCCTCCTTCCTCTCCTCCTCCTCTTCCACCTCCCCCGTAGCCATTTTGGCTCAAGATGCAGGTTTCCCCTGGGAGCCAAGCGGATACTGCTAGTCCGCGGCTGGCAAGACTTCCTGAAGTCTGGCATCGTCCCCTGTCCACCTTCCTTGCGCTCGGGTCGGTGGGTAAACGGAGGCCTTTCCCGTTCCTGTCGGCCCGATCGCGTCCAGCTGCAGAGCCATGCCTGGCGCAGGGAGCCCCGAGAAGCATCGCATGGACTCGGAGGGCTCCCCCAGCTGCAGCGGCCGCTCGACTTCAAGGACGCGCTCTTCCAAGTCCCACTCGAGGGCGCCCGAGCGCCGCAAGGCGCCCCCCAGCGGACCGTGGACGGCTGGTTCGCCCTGGTGCGGCAGCGCCTCCTTTTGGCCACGCTGGTCCTCCAGGTCGCCGGGGAAAAGGCGACAGGAAGACCTCCAACGAGGAGATCTGGCGCCAGCGGGCAGCGGATGCGGCTCTCCAGATGCAGAGAGACGGGATCGACCTCGACATGCTGGCCACGTTCCCCTCGCAGGGCGCTGGTGAGGCGGGAGTCGTGGAAACTGCTGCCAGGGACGCTGCCGCTGGAGCCAGGGACGCTCCCTGCCCAGCTGATGGCGTCGGTGGTGACCCGTGGAGGACCTACCTGGACAACGGCGGGGCCCCCCCTGGGCCACGCGTCGACACTGGGACCCAGCCGTGGCCATCCTCCCGCCCATGCTGCTCCTCAGCGTGACCAGCGGCATGGCGCAGCTCCTGTGGTCTCCTCTGCGGCGACGGCGGCTGGTGATGCTGGCGGCGCTGCGGATGCTGTCATGCCCAACTCCACCCAGGCCGTCTTCCTCCAGCAAGTGCAGGCCGCCATCACCTCTGCCGTCACGTCCGCGGTCGTCGCCAGCGTTGACGCCACCCTCACGGCGGGCCTGGCGCAGATACAGGGAGTCATGGAATCGCGCGTCGGCGTCGTGGAAGGGCGCCTTCATGGGATTGAGCAGAAGCAGGTCGACATCGAGAGGCAGCTGCGTGCGGACATCGCGCAGCTTCGCGAGCAGATGGGCATCATGGCGCGAGCAGAGCCCTGTGCTGCCCCTGCTGGCCCTGACTGGGGCCGCCCTCCAGACCTCTCTGCGGTGGTCGTGCGGTGCAAGGAGGAGCTCCCCGCGGCAACCTTCAAGCAGGTCATCGACCCCCTCCTCGCGGAGGCTGGCATGGGTCCCGACTCGTTCGTGGTGGAGGCGGAGCCCCTCGGCAAGCGCTGCGTCTACCGCTTCAAGGGCCCCCCCGAGTTCGGGGCCAGGCGGGCTGCTAAGGTGCTGGGGTGTATGCGCCTTGGCCGTGGTGAGTGGCGCAAGCCGCGCGCCGCGACGCCTGCTGGCCACGAGGTGGACATCTATGTGGCGCCCGACCAGAAACGCAAGCACGTGCTGCACGAGCCCGCGCTCAAGAAGCTCGCCGTCGCGCTGGGGCGTGTCATCGGCGACGGGCACCGCGTCTTCGTGGACAAGCAGAAGTTCTCCCTCTCGCCCCAGTGGAAGGCCTTCCTCCGCCTCACCATCGACGGCCCCAGCTCCACCCCAGTGGTGGCCTGGTCCCCGTCCGCGCTCGCGGCAATCGGGCTGCGACGTGAGGGCCTTGCACCGACGGTCGAGGCGGCTTTGGCTCCTGGCGATGGTGACTGGTGCCTTTAGCACGTTCGTCAAGCTCTTTGTCGCCCCGATGAGCAAGTAGCTCACCTTCGCCACCTGGAATGCCAGAGCACTCTGTCACCACAAGGCGAACGTGGCGGCACGCAAGAGCAACTACCTAGGGAATGCACTCCGAGCTGGGGCTATCGTTGGTATGCAGGAGGTCCACGGGTCGGCCGTGCGCCTGCGTATGTTGATAGATCGCTTGGGGACGGACTACCAGATGTTCCACTCCTTCGGTGACATTGCTGACGAGTCTCTCGGCAGCGTTGCCACCATCTTCCCCTTCAAGATGCGCGCGGGCATGGACCTTCGCAAGACGTGCTGCATCAAGGCTCGGGTGATCCGCGTCACGGCCACGATCACGGACGGGCCCTACGCTGGTTTCACACTGAAGCACTGGAACATCCATGACCACGACCTCTCACGCGAGCAGGTGCGGCGTGTCGCTGGCGAGATCCAGGCCGATCTACGTGACATGGAGATGGATCCGAGGAGGTGCTGTGTTGTGATCGTGGGCGACTTCAATTACGGCGAGAATGCTGAGGTGGAGGGCCTTCTGGTTCCTGGAGGCGGGCGCAGGGCCGCCTCGCACCCCCGCGGTCGCGCATGGGCACACTCGCTCAGTGCTGCGACGGAGATGATCCCTCACAAACCGACGCACTGGCACCCAGGCAGACAGATCGCCACCTCGATCGACAAGATATGGATTGGTTCCCCACGCTGGTTACTCACGCAGACCTATCAGCATGGTCAGGTGCATGGAGAGCCCCACGAGATGCACCTCGACGGGCTCTCGGACCACGCGATGTTCTCGGTAGCATGGACTCCTCGCCCACCGAGAAAGAGACCTACCACGGGCGTCAGCAACCCTGTCCCGTCCTTCGTCTCTGAGAATCCGCTGTTCGGCGAGATGATCAGGAAGTGCGAGCTCGCGGTCCCCCTGGATGGTCTCTCTTCTCCTGGTCGGGTGCACTGCCGCACGAAGATACTGCAGACTGCTGCGGCCGCCACCCGTGACGCCATTCCTCGTGGTGGGCCTGGTTTGCGGTCGCCGGCGGCGCTGATCTGGAGACAACTTGGTCGAGCGATATCGCGGCAGGACATTCGGATGGCTGAGGCCCTACTGCGCCAGCATGCATGGACAAGCCAGATGGTCGAACTTCGCCATCACCCAGGTCATGGCAGTGCCCAAGTGGTGCTCCTCGACCCTCCGGGATTCTCTCGTCGTTACCGTTTGGCGCAACGCCGTGAGCTGCACGCGCTACTCCGCCAGCATCAGCATGACATAGACGGGGAACGGCACGAGTCTAACAAGGCAGCGCTGGTCAGGCAGCAGAGGGCCCTACGCCGACGTGCGGCCATCTGGGCGCCGTCGTCGGCCCGACGTTTCCTGGGGGGCATCGAGCTGGAAGATGGCTCGGTTGCGCGATCGGAGCAAGATATCCAGAGGGCGCTCGCGAACTACTGGCGAGGCGTCTTCGGCGACGACGTGGTCAAACGGAAGCAGTCTGCGGAGGAGATGATGCGCAACCTTGCCACCAACGCGAACGGCGCCCCCATGACCTTCCAGGACGGCGTCATGGTACCCCTCCCACGAGATGCTCCTCGTGCTGCTCAGCGTCGACGGGAACTCCAGGATGGCTATCTCCGACGCTATGGCATCCAGGGAGCTGACTGGGCCTCGATCGAGCCCCCCTCGGCACACACCGTGGCCTTGGCTCTCCGCAAGGCCCGTAAATCGGCGCCTGGCCCTGACGGCCTCGGCGCTAAGGCCTGGCTCGCCACGCCGCTGGGGGTCGAGACGCTGGCGGAAGCAATGGCGTGGCAGCTTGAGGGCCTACCCATGCGCCAGGAGTGGAACTACTCCATCGCCGTCCTCCCCGCCAAGGGGACGCGTTCTGATGACCCTCAAGAAGTCCTCGGGCGCGCCAGTGAGACTCGGCCGCTGGCGCTGGGGAACACCTCCAAGCAGGCCGTCATGCATGAAGAGAGTGGCGGAGCGGCGCTGCGTGGACACGCAGCGCGGCTTCATATGCGGGCGCAACTTTTGCGACAACATAGTCGAGCTAGACACGCACTCTCGCGCGCTGTCCACGGCTGCAGGATGCGCCGACTCCCCCTTCTTCATCTCCTTCGACTGGGGACAGGCCTTTCCGAGCATCGCGCAGGACTGGCTCTTCGGCTCGCTGCGCGCCATGGCCGCTCCCTTGGGGCTCCAGGACGCGCTGAAGGTCAACTACGACGGAGTCGTCTCCCTAGCGGCCCCTCGCACGAGGGCGGCGCTCTACTCGGTGCGCTCGGGCATCCTCCAGGGCGACCCCGCCAGCGGCACGCTGTTCGTCCTCGCCGTCCACCCGTTCGGCCAGGACCTGAAGTCCAACCTGGACTCCAAATTTCGGGGCATCTCGAGGTGGTGCGCCGACGACCTGGGCGCGGCGGTGATGGCCCAGCGTGGGCTGCTCACGCTGGCACGAGTCTTCCGCGGCGCGAAGCTCCTGGCGGGCCTGGTGATCAAGCCTGCGAAGTGTCGTGCCATCCCGCTGGGAGACCCGCAATGTGCTGGCGCGCGGGAGCGGGCGCGGGACTCCCTGGTGGCCGCGGACAAGGACTGGGAGGCGTTCCCCATCGTGGACCACCTCGAATACTTGGGCGTGCTGCTGGGCCCTGGTGTGACGCAGGAGGCTCAATGGCGTGCACCGATGAGGAAGTACTCCGAGCGCGTCGGGGAGATCTCCAGGCGCCGCGCGGACGTGCATGCGGCCATCCACCTGTACAAAGAGCGCTGCGTGCCCGTCCTCTCGTACAAGGCGCAGATGATGGAGGCCCCCGCCTCACTGAAGAAGCTCGAGCGGGGGAGGCTGGCGCACCTGCTGCGCCTTCCAGGCAGCTTCCTGGGCGACGGGGAGTGGCGCGAGCTCAACGCCATCGGCGGCCCGCAGATCCCGTCCGCCACGACCCTGTGCGAGGCAGCCCTCGTGAGGGCGGCGGTGGTCACGCTGGGCTCCTGGCGCACGGCTGCGCGGCAGCTCCGTGGGGCTGCGCTGCGGCACCTGCCACTGGTGCGCGCGATCCGCGGATGCCCGTGGCCCTGCTGGTGGCGATCTGAGGCCATCGCGACGACGCTGGAAAGAGCGGCGTCGAGCTGCGGGACGGGCCCACGCCCGTCGGCCGTGCGCGCCCTCCGCGCGGCCGCCTCCTGTGAGGCCCGCCGCAGGCGCACCAGCACAGCTGCAGAGGACGAGCGGCCTGCTCCCCTGCGGCGTGTGCGGCCACAGTGTCTCCTCTACTCCTCCCTCCTCCGTTCGTACCTTCGCTCCGACCCTCGGCTCCCGCGCCTCCATCTCCGCCTGCAAGAGCGCCTCCAACGCTGGTTTGGGGTCCACGCTGCCGACGCTGGTGCGATCGACTGGCCTGCCGTCGCTGCGGTGATGCATCGCATCCCGCCGTCCTGGCGCAGTGCTTGCATCAAGACGTGGGGAGGGGGCTGGATCACCGAGTCCAGGATGCGCAACCCGTATAGGCGTTGCGTCTGGGGCTGTCCTGGGGCTCGCGACTCGCTGAAGCATTACTTTTGTTGGTGCGACCCGAAGTATATGCTCGCCCGTAGACAACTAAGAGCTGACCTCCCCGCGCCCCCGTTTTTGGAGCCCCTCCTGGCTCTGGGCCTGATCCACCCCACCCCCGAGACGTTCAAATTCACTGCCTTTTATTTTCATCTCTATCGGTTGGCTCACCAAGAGAGCAAAGCCCGTGCTCTCCCGTTTAGTGATAATGATGCTCGTTCGCTCGCTCGTGCGGCACTGCAAGCAGTTGAGATGCCCCTCGGTGGTCAGCGCCGCAGGTGGCCCCGACCCCAGAGGCGGTAGGTCAGGAAGACACGCGGCCCCCCCAGACGCTCCAACCTCCTCTTCCACCTCCTCCTCCTTCTCCTCCTCTTCCTCCTCCTCCTCTTCCTCGTCCTCCTCCTCCCTCTCATCCTTCATTCCTGAAGCACAGCCCGAAGTGCTTCACGCTCTGAGGGCGCTCCGGCAGTCCACAGCCCTCCCACCCTTCCCTACCTCACGGATAGCATGCCACTACTCGCAGGAGGCCGACTCGCAAACGCCCAAAGACCACACCTTTGCTTTGATGCCATGAATTGTAAATCCCCGCGGCGGATCCAGCCCACGGTTGAGAAAATATTTCGCGAAAAGGCCAACGCGCTTGTCTACTACTGACCTCCTCTGTGTGCGTGAGCATTCCGACGCGCCTGCCGCTAGCTGATCGCTTGCCGGAACCAGCTCGCCGCCGATCAAATTAGTTGATGCATGCCAGCTTATGTTTGTCCACCGAGGCCCTTCGATACGACGCACACGGCACAACGAGGGCCGACACGCTGCGCGGTGTCGGCGGAGCCGAACGGGGTAAGCACACGCCTGGGCTAACACACGTCTTGAGGATCACCGGCACAAGAGGCATAGCCCTGAGGAGGTCCAGTCGAAGCCGCCGCCCGCCTGGATCACCAGAGGCATGGCTCGGAGGCACACCCCCTCGCGTCGCGAAACAAATCACGACGGGAGGTTCTGGTAAGTCCCCCGGCTCCGGGGGCCCTCAGCCGTCCACGGGACTTTCAAACATCGGCCCAGGATGAGAAGCTGGATCCTGGACAGGGGTCCAGACCTTCGGGGGTCCACGTTGTGAAACAAATGCGCGTCAAAACGGTCGGCAAGCCTCCGTTCAGAGGCTTTCACGCCCCGTCTGGCCAGTGAGCCGCAGCCCCTGACCCAGATCGAAGGGGAACGAAAACAAACCTCTGATGGCCGCGCATGGACGCCTTCGCGGGAGGGAGCATGCCAGGCGACGACGCTGCACTGCCGAGAGGAGGAGGAGGAGGAGGAGGAGGAGGAGGAGGAGGAGGAGGAGGAGGAGGAGGAGGAGGGAGGAGGAGGAGGAGGAGGAGGAGGAGGAGGAGGAGGAAGAGGAGGAGGAGGAGGAGGAAAAGGAAAAGGAAAAAGGAAGGAGGAGGAGGAGGGAGAGGAGGAGGAGGAGGAGGAGGAGGAGGAGGGGAGGAGAGGAGGAGGAGGAGGTCTGAGGGGGGAGGAGGGGCGCGGATCGGCGGTGGCGTGCCCAGGGGGGAAGCAGAGGGGGCGGGCCTGTTCTGAGGGCGGTGACGGGCTCCTCTGGGGCCCGTGGGCCCTCCGAGAGCTGGCCCGCGGCCTCGGGGAGAGGGCTCTCGAGCAGCTTCTCGCTGGGCCGGAGGCCTTCTCCCCGGGCCTTCGGGGAGGCCTGCTACCCCCGCCTTCCCCTTGGGAGCTCGCGCCGCGGAGCGGACAGCAGCCAGGGGGGGCCGTCCCGGACCTCCTCGCCGATCTCGAGCGGGACGCTCGTCGACGGCACTGACAGGATCCCGAGCACCGAAGGGGAGCAAGGAAGACTAGAAGAGGAACAAACAAAGCAATGAACACGAACTTTGGGCGCTCCGCGCGGATTTCTCGGATCTGCGCTGGGCCCCTGGCGCGCTCCGCGCCCCGCGCGCCAGGGAGGGGTGCCCGGCGCACATCCAAGAAATCCGCGCGGAGCGCCACAAGTCTATGTGCCTGTCGTTATCTCTGTGTCCGGTTCTCGTTGTGCCTCTTAGATTCGGGACCATGTCCGTGTCGTCCGGTTCGGGCCCTGCGTCCCGTCGTCGGCCCCCCAGGGCCGTTTCGAGATGGGCCCCAGACGGGAAGCAGCCCCTACTGTGGAGGTGCCCGAAGCTCTGCCTGTGGGGAGCCAAGGAACAACCAGCACGTCGTCGAGCGCTCGTGGACCTCCTCCCAGACAGCAGCTTGGCATCGCTGGGACGAGTGCGTTTTCAAGGGCGCCCTCGAGGGTGCGAAATGATTCGCGCTTCGCGGTTCGGCTCCGATCCCTCCTCATCCTCCTCTTCTCCCCTGGGTGGCGGCTCGAGAGCGCGAAGTTATTCGCACTTCGCGCTTCGCGCAGCGCGAAGCGCGCAGTTGGGAGCCCTCGTTTTTTTGTTTTCCTCTGCGGTGACCAGCACGGAGCATCTTGGACCATCTCGCGAAACATGAGCGCACGAAGCCAAAAAGGGGCACGGGGGATGGACGCCCGAGCGATGGCAGGTCAGACGTCCTGCTCCTTCTGGTGCGGGGCAGGCGCCGACCCTTTCACCGCGGGGCTTGTGTTATGCATCCCGAGGTTTCTGTTGCTGCCGGCGGCCGCTGGGGCCCAGCGGGGCCCCCCGGCAGCCTAGAGCATCGTCTCGTCTTTGGTTAGAGCATGAGATCGACTACATAATTGATTTGCTCGCCGGATCTACGAAACATATGTCGGATGCTCGTAAATCTCCATCCGGTCGACGTATTCCCCTCGTCGATTCGACGAACATTTCAGTCTTTGGGTCAGTCAATCCTGTTCTCGATCCCCTACTCGATTGATGTCTTCGAGGCGCTGGATGTCTTGGCCTCGCGTCTGGACGGAGCAACGACGGGGGGGAGCAGGGGAGGGGAGGGGTGAGGGGAGGGGAGGAGGGCTGGGATGAGAGCGAGGGAGAGGGAGGAGGGGCAGGGATGAGAGGGAAGGAGGGGCGAGGAGAGGGGGGGGGGATCGAGGGGAGAGGGGTGGGAGGGGAGAGGGGGGTGGGGAGGAGGGCAGGGATTGGAGGGAGGGGGAGGGAGGGGGAGGCCATGAGCGCCGCGAGGGAGGGGCCCTCTGGGTCCTCCCGCCCTCGTCCTTCTTCCCCTTTCTCCGTCCTCCTCCCGCCTCCTCTGCCTCATCCTCCCCCGTCAACTCCCCTCCCCCCTCTCCCCCTCCCTCCCCTCCCCTCCCCTCCCCTCCCCTCCCCTACCTCCTTCCGGCAAGTCTCGACAAGATCGAGGAGCAGGGCCCGTGTGCCTGGGCCTGGAGGGGGCAGTCGGACACAGCGCCCCGTGGACTGGTGCCCAGACGCCCCGAGGCATCCTCCCCCTCGGCCCCGACTCCGCACTCCTCTGCTACCCTGGGATCCGACGTGGCGGAACCGATAGTCTCGAAACATCGCGACTGGATCCCTGCAGACCTCATCTCCGTGCAGATTTTCATGAGCTGGACCGATCCGTGATTGCCCCGGGGGGGGGGTCCGGAACGGGGCGAGCACGCACATGTGCGAAAGAACTTTGCAGCGCCCGGGTCTCGGGGCTCCTCCCTCGGCACCGGCTCTGGGTCGGAGTGGATGGGGTCGGAGGCTCGCGCCTCTTCGCCGATGCATCGGCGCTGCGGCGCGATGTGCTGCCCGATCTTCTCCACGCCGGCCTCGCCGGTGCACCGCAAACGTCGCCCATAATGGAGGATGACGATTAATAAATGACCGGGGGTCGTGTTCACGCGGCGGCGCCTGGGATGACGATTAGAAAAAACCAGCCGCGGGCTGGAGCACTATTCTTTTTAATCGTTCTCCTCTAGTCAGACAATTGTGCAGAAATTGCAAGAAACTATTTTTAATCGTTCCCCTCCATTTTTTATTAATCGTCATCCCGCATTACGTCGACGATGCCTCGGCGAGGCATGGGTCAGATTCCCCGGCCGCGTCTCTTGTGAAGGCCTTCCAGCCTGCACCGCCGGCCCGGAAGGCGGGACCTCCCACGAGACCGCCGTGGGCGGCTCGCCTCGGGACCCGCCGGGATCCCGTGGGGGGCGGTGTTCTGACACGGGGCACCCCCCCACCCCACCCAGATCCCCCCCCCATTACCACCCTGCCTGACCCCCCCCCCCATATCCCCCCCGTCCGGACAGGGAAGGAGCTCGACTCAACTACGAGGTTTTTTGTTTCCTTGTTCCTCCATTTCCTTGGGACTGACGGCGACGACGACGACGACGACGACGACGACGACGACGACGATAACGATAACGACGTCGACGACGACGACGACGACGACGACGACGTCAGCGCCTCTCACACGCCAGAGGGTCGGCGGATTCGGACCCCGTCTGGGAGGCCTCGTACTGCAGCGGCGGACCAGGACAAGCGGGGGCGTCCCCGCGCGACGCGGTCGGGGGGCGGCGCCACCCGCGCTGCCGTGCCCGAGGCGCACCTGCACCGCGAGGCCCGGCCTGTGAGGGGCGTGGCTCCCTCGGGGCGCAAGAGGCGAGGGTCAAATGCATAAAACGACGCGAAGCTCGGGACAGAATCGGATCGGGGTAACTCGAAATCTCTGAGGATCGGCGGGTTTGGAGGATGTATTGGGCGCCGCGGCCGCTCCAGAGCGTTCCGGAACGCTCTGAGAGCGCTCCGGAACGCTCTGGAGCGATTTATCCCGATCCTAGCCCTGTTTTAATGCAAACGGGGGTCAGCCAGGGCACCAGCTCCTGCAGGATGTTGCGAAGACCCCCTCTGGCCGACCCGGGTTGGCGAGCCGCTCGTGGCCACGAGGCGGCCGCGCATGTTGGCTGACCCGGGTTTGCGAAACCCTGCGTTGCAGTTTTGTTTTCCTGCATTGCATTTTTTTGGTTTCCTGCTGACCCGGGTCTGAGTCACCGGGGCTAGTAGGTCCCCGACTCCCTCCTGAAGGATTCCTCCCAGGGCGCGAGCTGAACAGTGCTTTGGCGATTTCGACGGCCGGTTTTCGTGCTGATTCCGTTTTGCAGCAACGATGGATGGCTCTCAGGGCGTGTGTTGGCTCAACTGTATGTTTACCCCGTTCGGCTCCGCCACTAGCGCACAGCCTGTGTCGGCCCGTGCTTACGCCTCCCGAGTCGTACTGTATGGGGTTGGCCAACAGCCGTCGGCGCTATGTAACACACGTTCTGAGGATCATCGGGGTAAGGCGGAGCGCAGAGAGAGCGAGAGACAACGAGACATCAAATCACGACGACGGAACACACTCTTTAGCTGGCGCCCTGCTTCCTCCCTTCTTTCTCCGTCCGCCACCCCGTCCGCCCCGGGTATCCGACGGCTCGGCCTCTGCAGTGCAGGTGCCCCAGAAGTCCCGACCCCTTCCCCAGGGCCGACTTCTCGCCCCGAGCCGCTTCTGTGTCCCCGTCGAGAGGCCGAAGGAGCCCGCGAGAACCTCTCGCCGTGACTCTTGTGACGGTGCGAGGATGTCAGGGTCTCCCCCCCCTCCCCTGCACCCTTCGAGGCCCTCTTATGGCGTGGCGCAACCTGGTCCTCGGGGAAGCGGCGGGTCCTGGACCCAGGGGGCCTGCCTCGGGGCCGACTTCTCGTCATGAGCTGTTTTTTGATAGCCCACGGGCCCCAGGAGGCCAAACACGTGGGATGGGGGAGGGGGCGTGCCGAACTAAAAAGGGTCGGGGCGGAGGGGCGCGCTGGCTGGCGGGTTGGGGGGATGCGGAGGGGGCGCGTGGGATGGGGGGGGCGGGCGGGCCGAAATAAATGTATCGGGGCGGAGGGGGCGCGCTGGCTGGTGGGCGGGGGGATGGGGCGGGAGAGATGGGGGCGCGCTGGGAGCGCGCTGACTGGTGGAATTGGTGAGTGATGGGGGGGGTGCTGTGCCGAAATGAAATTGTCTGGTTGGAGCTCTAGACACCCTGTGCAAGAGAATCAATGAACAAACGACGGAATAAAAAAATGCATAAGGATAGGTGTTTTGCATAACGCGCCCCGTCTCGCACGCCGGCCTAATAGCCGTTCGGTTGCCCCGAAATGCCACACGCTGGAGCGGACTGCCTCTTCCTCGCCGCCGACGGAACAAGTGTTGCATTTGTGGTCGCCAGACATCTGGACACCTTCCCCATGGCCATGTCTGCATGTTGCGTCATGTCTTGGCTGCCCTGGGACCCGGTCGCGGCGATGGCCAGTTGAGGCCGTCAACGGTGAAACATTGCCCAGATTCCGTACGGCATTCTTAACTACTAGCGCTTCGCCAGAGGGCTCTAAATGTGGTAGTCACCACAGAAGAGTCCCACAGGGGGGACAGGGAGCCCTAGACCGCTTGGTCTGGCAGCGGTTTCGCTCGAGATGTCACGCATGTGTTTCAAGAATCGCACTTTCGATCCAATGCTAGCTGCGTCTCTGTTCCAGACGGCCACGGCCCTTTTGCAAAACTTGCGCTGAGGAGGAGGAGGAGGAGGAGGAGGAGGAGGAGGAGGAGGGGCTCACATCTGCTGCTGTTCGGGTGCTTTGCTGGGGTGCTTCAATGCGTTGGAGGTCTGGGTCCGCCTCAGAAGCTCGATCCCCATCCCCATCCCCATCTCGATCCGCACCGCCCCGGTTGGAGACATGCCCCTCGAAGCTCTCAGGGAACGGCCTATATGTCCCGATCTGGGGGGGAAGTCGGCCAGTGGGGCGCAGGCCACGCCCGTGGGGCTGGGGTTAAGTCGGGCCTGCCCTTCTACAGGAAGAAAATTCAAAAACAGCCAAACCAAAATAGTTCTGGGACGATTTGGGGAGCATGTCTGGACGATGTTTGAACATTTTTGAGGGGTTTTCATTCTTCGTCCAAAATCCGCCTGTAGTCGGCGTCGCCCCAACATACTTATACTATATGTTCGTCGCCCCCCTGGGGCGACGCGCGCACTGAGAAATCTTATAGTATATGTGTCGCGGCGGGCGCTTTCTGGCCACACCGCTCAGACAAGGATGTACTACAAGATGGGTATACTATATGTTCAGGTCGGACGCGCGCCGCCAAGGAGAACATATAGCACCAGTATGTCTTTTTGCGTCCCACGTAGGGGGACACGCCCGACCTGGGGCTAGGGATCGGATAGTCACACGGGGCGCTCCGGGGAGTCGCCCCTGGATGCCTCTTTGAGAGCCCGCCGCCCCCTCGGGTGCAGCTCTCACGCGGGAGGCCAGACTCCGCATCGGCGCTGGCAGGAGGAGGAGCAGGAGGAGGAGGAGGAGGAGGAGGAGGAGGAGGAGGAGGAGGAGGAGGGAGGAAGAGGAGGAGGAGGAGGAGGAGGAGGAGGAGGAGGCGGAGGAGGAGGCGGAGGAGGCCCAATCCGGCCCAGCCCCGCTGGGTCCCGTTGAATCGCCTTATAGTTCGGGGAGGACGTAAGGCTCGAGTGCGCCGAAGCTCGGGTTTGCCGACGCTTTTTGGCGAGTGCGTCCTGGAGTTTGACGGTCCAGTTTTCGTGGGATGTCTGCAGCGGGAGCTCGCGTCAAATTTCAGACTGGGTCTCGTCAGTTTGATGAAAGCCCCGTCGGGCCAACCCGAGTCCCCCGAACCCGAGTATTACGTCTCCCCGTTTAGTAGCTGTTCAATCGTTCTGCAAGCGACCTCCCATGAGATGCTCAATCCCGCTTACTTCGGCTGCGCCTCATGCTGAATGCAGCGTAAGGACTCCTCCATCGGGCCCACGTCCCGTTTCATCCCTCGCCATGCCGTTTAGTATTGCTTAGACCTGGGATTAATCCAGCTTTGTGGCCCCCTTCCTACCACGACCTCCCAAGAGTTGCTCCCCCACCTCCCATCTCTTCTCGCACGGCGCAGGGCTTCTTTCCCTTCCTCTCTCGCGGCGAGATAAGAATTGAAGACGTTTCGAGCTGAATACTGGGCTTCATCTGGCCAAATCCAGCTTGCGGTCTCCTGATCGGCTTAGTTGCCCTTGACCGTTCTTACGAAGGCTGTCCAGTAGTTGCCTCCTGGACGCCTTAGCTGCCCTGGCACGCTCGTTTTGAAACGCAACACGTACCGCGTTCAACACGTCCGTGTTAACACACTGCGTGTTGGTTCGGCGAGTGTTGGTCCACGTTTTGGCGAAGACATCGTGCCAGACCCACGTGTTCAGTCTATACTTGGAGCTCCGTCAACGCGCTGCGTGTTGTGTTTTCGCGCTTCGGGGCAGCTAATCAGCGGCGAGCGAAGGGGGAAGTGAGACGTACAAGGCCTTCTCAGAAGGCGGCGGGACTTCTTAGATGCCCTCGCGCCTTCTGAGAGGTTTCTCGTGTCGCCGGGGAAGGCTTGGAACACTTTTCAGAAGGCCGGGGGACTTTCGAGCCTTCTGAGAAAGCCTTCTCCTTCTCATTTCCACCCCCTCGCTCGCCGCCAAGCTAGTCTCCTGGCCCCCCCACCCTCGAAGCCCTCTTCTTGGTGCCCCTCCAAGCCCCCCCCCGCGCCGCGCAGGGAGGCGGGAGGAGGCGGGAGGAGGAGGAGGAGGAGGAGGAGGAGGAGGAGGAGGAGGAGGGAGGAGGAGGAGGAGGAGGAGGAGGAGGAGGAGGAGGAGGAGGAGGAGGAGTAGGAGGAGGAGGGAGGAGGGAGGAGGAGGAGGGGTGGAGGAGGGAGGAGGAGGAGGAGGAGTGGGAGGAGGAAGGAAATGGAGGAGGGGAGCAGGGAGGAAGAGGAGGGGAGGAGGGGAGGAGGTGGAGGAGGGGAGGTGGAGGAGGAGGAGGAGGAGTGAGGAGGGAGGAGGGGACTAGGAGGAGGAGGTGGAGGAGGCAGGTGGAGGAGGAGGAGTAGGAGAGGAGGAGGAGAGGAGGAGCTGGAGGAGGGAGGAGGGAGGGAGGAGGTGGTAGGAGGGAGGAGGGAGGAGGGGAGGAGGGAGGAGGGAGGAGGGAGGAGGGTGGAGGAGGAGGGAGACTTAGGAGGAGGAGGAGGTGGAGGTGGTGGAGAGGAGGCGGAGGAGGAGGGAGAAGGGGAGGAGGAGGCCTAGGAGGTGTGGAAGGAAGGAGGAGGGCGAGGGAGGAGGAGGAGGAAGAGGGGAGGAGGAGGAGTGAGGAGGAGGACTAGGAGGAGGAGGAAAGGGAGAGAGGGAGGGGGGAGCGAGGAGAAAGAGGAGCCCCACCCCCCCCGCGCCGCGCAGGCTCGGCATCGGCGCCGATACCTGCAGGGCCGGCCTCGGCGCGACGGCCGATGACGCCGGCGGCGCTGCGGAGGGGCCGGCGGCGCCCACGAGGCCCCCGGGGGGAGGGCCTCCTCTTTCTCGCGCCTTCCTCCTCCGCCTCCTCCTCCTCCCCTCCCTTCTCCTCTCTGCTCTCCTCCTCCTACTTCCTACCTCTTTCCGCCTTCCGCCCTCCCTCCCTCCCTCCCCTCCCCTCCCTCCCTCCCTCCCTCCATCCCTCCCTCCTCCCTCCTGCCTCACCTCCCTCCCACTCCTCCTCCTCTCTTTTTTCCTCCGCGCTGCCATCCCTCCTCCTCTCCTTCTCCTCCTCTCCTCCTCCTCCGCCTCCCTTCCACTCTCCCCTATCATCCCTCCTCCTCCTTCCTCTCCTCCTCCTCCTGTCTCACTCCTCATCCGCCTCCTACCTCCCCGCCGTCGTCGGCAGGCCGCGCCGTGTTTGGCGTCGAACGAGGAGGACCTCCTCCTCCTCCTCCTCCTCCTCCGTAGCCATTTTGGCTCAAGATGCACAGTTCCCCAGAGGAACGAGTGGATACCGCTCGTCCGCGGCTGACAAGACCCCTTGTGGTCTGGCAGAAATTGTTCATCGCACCGACGCTTGCGCCCACGGGTAAACGGAGGCCTTTCCCGTTCCTGTGCGTGCGAACGTCTCAGTCGAGCTCATGGGGCCTGCTGCCTGCGATCGCCCTCATCCTCCTGTTCATCGCATGGACTCCGCGGCAGAAGCAGACACAGATGTTGCATCGATCAGTGGAGGCAGCTCCTCTGACGAACAGCGTCGCTCAGCGTCCCGCAGCGGTGGCAGCCGCGGTGCTCGTCGTGCTGCTCGCGCCCGCCACTCTGCCAATTGCTCCACTGCTGCTGCTGCTGCTGCTGATCTTCCTCGCCGCCCTCGTCGTGCTGGCCGCCATCGGGGCGCAGGAGGAGACGCTCCACCGCCTTCAGGCGCCGCCGCCTCGCATCGTGGCCCTGACCCTGCCGCCCTTGGCCCCACTACGAGTGTGGCACAGCGCAGTACCGACCACGATGGACCACCTCACCATTTGGATCCTGAGCAGTGGGCTCGCTTGGCGGCGGAGCTCGAGATGGCCCCCACGTTCCCCTCGCAAGAGGTGCCCCCCACGCCCCCTGCCGCCACCCGCAGTGCCCCACACACGCCCTTCGCCCCGTGGGCCGCTGCTGCGGCGGTGGGGGGGCCGCCTCGTCGCAGCGCTGCTGCTGATGGTGCTGCTGCTTGGGCGGAGGAGGAGGGACAAGCCGCACTCACTCGCGCCTTCTATCACGCAGACATTGCTGCCCGTTTCACACAGCTACGAAGTGAATTTGATAACATCCTCTCCACGGCCATCACGAGTTCTGTGCAGCAATCGAATGCTCCGATCCTGGATACCCTCAATACTCTCCAGCGACAGCTCTCGACGCAGCACACGGACATTGACCAGCATGTCATGGTCTCTGTCCGCCCGCAGCTCGACGAGCTCCAGCGCCAGTTTCAGGAGCAGCAGGATGCCCTCAGCCGCCGTGTCGACCACACCGAGCGTGACATCGAGTCACATGCCGCGAAGCTGGCGGACCTCCAACAGCAGATCCAGGCGCTTCGCCAGCAGACTGAGATCGACAAGCAGCTGCCGTCTCGTCCTCCTGCACCCCCTGGCTTCAATAGGGAAATCGACCCCACACAGGTCATTGTCGTCGCAAACAAGCTCGTGGGCATCGCTGGGGTTCGAGACGTTGTTAATAACTTCATGGGCGAGCTCAACTTCTCTGAGGGCGGCACATCTTCGATCAAAGCGCTCACCCCTTTGCCGTCTAAAAAGTTCGCGATCTCATTCTCGGGACCGATGGGCCTCGCCTCCTCGCCGCGTTCAGAAAGCATTGGGCAACCTCAAAGTGCATGGGTCCTGGCGTGAATTTCACTGCCCTGTCCAGGGTGCGGAGGCTGCGCGGATGCACTTTGGTCCAGGCAAATCCCCGAAGCAAGTTCGTGGTGAGATGCAGCTCAGGAAGGTCCGCTCCTCGCTCTTGGAGGCTGACCCACAGGGGCGGTGGTTTGTCGACCGCGAGCGAGGGGTCCTCAAGTCAGACTACACGGACGCCCTCCGCCCCATCCCTCGCCCTGGAGATGAGCCCCCAGAGATCTCGTGGAACGACGTGGGTATTCGTGCTCTCGGGCTGGACAAGCGCGAGCTCCAAAGTGCCATCCGCTGTGTCACTTCTGCCCCAACGGCTACGCAGTGGTGACTATAGCAAAATTACGGAGATGTTTGTGCTTCCAGTGGGGCAGGTCGGCGGAATGATCACAGCCAGCCTCCAATTCTTGACGTGGAATGCACGTGCCTTCCATCGAGCTGGCGGTGCGAAGGCCCCGTCTAAATTGAAGTATTTGCAACGTCTGCAACCTGGACGTGCTATCATTGCTCTCCAGGAAGTACATGCTGATCGTATCGAGCTGAATGACTTTATCGCCAGGGTTTTCGCCACCGCCGTCGTCCATAGCAGTTTCTGCGAAGATGATGATGGTGATCTGGTCGGTGGCGCTGGAGGGGTTGCTGTCATTCTACCACCTCTCTCTTCTTCGACTGTCAGTTGTTGTGCGATGCCTCTCATCAGAGGAAGGGTGCTGCGTGTGGACGTGGTACTCGGGACGACACAGCTGGTGATATCTAATGTGCACAACCACGGCTTGACCAAGGGTGGTGTACAACTCGTCTGTGAGCAGATCCGTTGTGCGCTGCGTCTTGCCGCTGATAATCCCATGTCGTACTTTGTGGTCGTGTTGGGTGACCTCAATTACAGCTACGACTCTTCTCTCATCTTTCACCGTCCGAGTGGCGCGCAGCCGCAACATTGTCACGATCACAAGGTACACGCACCACTTTGGGCCGCTACCTTGGGTAGGATGATGGAAGTGAGCTCCGAAGCTGCGACCCACTTCTGCAAGTTCACCAACTCCGTCAACAGCATCGACCGCTTCTTCTGCTCGGCCACAGGTTGGACGATGTGCCAACTTATGACTGACGTCACCACGGCCGACAGTCCCGAGCTCCTCAGCTCCAAGGGCGTCTCCGACCATGCTGCTCTTTCCGTTCGTCTTCGGTTTCGCGGTACCAGGCCGGCCGCAGAAAGGCCGATCCCGAAGCACATCTTCACCTCCGTGCCGTTCCAGCGTCGGCTCCAGGGCGCGCTTGCTGACGGGGAGGACGACTTGCTGCAGTGGAGCCCACCTATCGCCGCTGAGCATTACAAATACATGATGAAAGAGGCCGCACGAGAGGCTCGCGACATCCTCTTCCTCACCGCTCCCGATCTTCCTGGTGCGCTGCAGCTGGTGGCGCGTGGGATTGCCCGAGCAGTCTGGCGGCAGGGCGCAGGTCTCGCCTCCAAGCTCATCGAGACCTCCCAGTACGCCGCCGACGCGCTGGTCATCGAGGGCGCCGAGGTCTCGCTGCGCCACGCCCCGACCTTCGAACAGTGGGCCGATGGGGTTAATCGGCTAGTCTGTGAAAAAGAGATTGCTGCAGCTGCCTCTGCTCAGGCTCCCAAAGGGTCATCGTCGGCATGGAGGCCCAGTTCGGCCACGCTTCTGAGAGCTCTCGAGAGGAAAGCCTCCATTTGGGCACCCTTCTCTGAGCGGCTTGTCCTGTCGGCGATCATCGCACCTGAGGGCCCCGTCACGGACGCCCACGAGCGCACCGCGGCCCTCGAAGCCTACTGGAAACCTGTCTTCTCCAGGAAAGTGCCCCATCCTGACCTGGCCCAGAAGTGCCTCGATAGGTTCCTCACCAAGGCCTCCGACATCGCGATTCAGAGTCCGATGACCCCTATGTTCAGGCATGTCCTTATGCGAGCGCGACGTTCTGCCCCTGGAGTGGATGGCCTACCATATGCGGCCTGGCTTGCGTGCGACTTCGGGGCCCAGCACCTGGCCAGGATGTTCGGCTGGCTCTGCCAGGGCCAATCTCTGTTCGCCTCCGCCAGCGTCACCCTCCAGGCCTTCCCCCCGAAAGGCTCCGATGCAGGTGATCAGCCATCGGGGACTTGCTCTCGTGCTCCCGGCAAAATCCGTGTCTTGGGGTTGAGGAGTACTGACGTCAAAATCCTGAGCTCGGTCATGCATCGGATCCTGGAGCCTGTGGTGCAGGCTGTGGCCCCCGCTTCCCAGCGCGGCTTGGTTCGTGGGCGTAACTTTTGTCACAACGTTTTAGAGCTGGATGTACATGCCCGCCTCGCCCCCCAGCATCCCCTCGCCGTGCGTCGATCACCCATCCTCGTCGGCTTCGATTACGGGCAGGCCTTCCCGAGCCTGTCCCAGTCCTTCCTGCTCCAGCTCTTGGGGTCCTTGGGCCTCCCTGTGGAGATCTTAGCATTTGTTACGTGGATGTGTGCGGCTGTTGATGGGGTGGTTAATCATGTGCGGCAATGCGCGACTATCTTCTGGATCCGTTCGGGCATCATCCAAGGGTGTGGGCTCTCGGGATCTCTGTGCGCCCTCGCCTCCTCCCCGATGCTTGCCGATTTAGAACGCAACGTGGAAAGCCGCTCCCTGGGGATATGTCGTGCGTGTGCGGATGACCTTGGCGCTGTCCTCTATGAGATGGCCTCATTGCGGATTATGGCTCGGTTCCTTGGGGTCATGGAGAAGCTGGCGGGCCTCAAGATTAAGATCAGCAGGTGCACCCTGGTCCCCCTCGTTGCCAACATGACTGACACCTTGAGGACCATGACTAAGACGCAGCTCGCCTCGATCGCTGGGGCTCGGGCTGACTTTACCATCGAGGGTTGGCTCCTTTATCTTGGGGTGATCTTGGGTCCTGATGCCACGGTGGAGCTTAACTGGGACGCCCCCCTCCAGAAAGTCCGATCTCGGGCTCGGATGTTGGGCCGTGGGGTCGCGTCGGTCAGCACCAACTGCATCCTTTATCGCACTCGGGTCTACCCTTGCCTCGCTTATGTTGCCCAGTTCCTCCCCATGCCTGGCTGGTTCTTGCCCGTTGAGCGCGGTGCGCTTTCCCAAATTCTTCGTGCCCCCCCTGGGTCTATTCTCTAACGAGTCGATCCCGGAACTACCGGCCTGGGGAGGGCCCCTGATCCCGTCCGGGTCTGCTCAAGCAACAGCTGCCCACCTCCGTGCTGCCATTCACACATTCCAGGGCTATGAAGCGTACTTGTGCACTCTCCGACAGACAGCGGCGACATGGCACCAGGAGGTTCTGGATGGGAAATTTGACGGGGTTGCTCTCGGTTCCCTTGATCGCTCGCGCGTGTACCCCGCTTCCTGGCGCTCTCCTGCGTTTTCTGAGCATCTCGAACATATCCAGATGTACTCTCAGGAGCCCCTTCTTGTGGATGCCCGCTCAGCTTTCCAGGAGGAGAGCGCGGTCTCCTCGCGTCGTCCGCGGCTTCAGCGGGCTGCGGCTCGCTCTCTCGGGCAAGCGATGTGTGCGCACAGGCCGCTTCAAGCTTTGCTTATCCGCAACCTCACCCCGCTCTTTGCTGGCTACCGTCCCTTTCTGGATCAGATTCAGTGGTCGGCTATCCAAGAACTCCTTCGGATGGCCCCTCAGAGTTGGGCCATGTCTGCGTTGCGCACCTGGGGAAATGGGTGGTTGACATCATATCGTATTCTTCACCCCCTTGGGATGCTCAAGTGCAGACTCGGGTGTCAAAGGCCTGACAGACTACAACATTATGCACGGTGCCCGATCCCATATAATGCGGTTTGCCGTGGTATGCAGCGTCCCATGCCTAGACCTCTCGCTGAGCGTTGGTGTCTAACTCTCCCGCATCCTGATCATCTGGAGATCATGTATGTCATGTGCCAGACGTATTGTCCCTACGCCAGTGCAGCTGCGTGGATATGTGAATGCTGCGATCCGCTCCCTGAGACTCGCTCGACCCTCCGACCGTTCGCGACGATGGGAGCCCCCGCCCGCGGTCCAGGCCTTGCGGCACCTGCAGCCTCAGGCTGAGATGCGACCCTCCTCGCCATCCTCGTCGCCAGATGCCAGCATGACCTCTGGCCCCTCTGATCCCCCGTCTGATGGCCCTCATCCTGCTCCCTGGCCGATGACGCTCCGACGCCCCCCGACAGCAGTTTCTGGTAGCATTTTGGCTCTTGCCCAGGGTGTGCATTCAGGTGAAGCTGCGCTCCCACACTCTTACGTTCGGCCGTCAGCATGTGGCAACCCGACTGGGCCCTCGGCATCGACCGCGTCAACGTCGCAGCCTTCCCCAACGTCCACGTGGACACCGCAGACGCCGACGCCACCAGTGGCGTTGGCGACGGGTTGTTCTGCGCCCTCGTCGCCTCCTCTCGGCGTTAGATCGCAAGTCCCCTTGTCGTGTTCGGGCTCACCGTCGCCTGTTGTCGGATGCTTCGACTCCCCCCCTGTGGGGCATGGCGTTAGAGCGCAAGTCCCGTTGTCGTGTTCGGGCATCGCGTCGCCACGTCTCGGAGTTGTCGGAAGTGATCTCCACGCTGTTGGCGTTAAATGCAAGTCCCGATGTCGTGCTCGGGCTCGCCGTCGCCACCTGCGCTTTGCCGAGACTCTGGACTGGTGTCCGACGGCGTTAGATCGCAAGTCCCGCTGTCGTGTTCGGGCTCGCCGTCGCCGCCTGCCGGTCGGAATCCTGTGACGGCCGTGCCCCCCCACTGGTGGACTTCGATTTCGCTGTCTACTCCGATGGCGCTCTCAGCGACGATTGCCCCGCCGACCTCGGTTGAACGAACTGATGCCATCCTGTGGTGTCCTGCTTTCTCGCCCCCGCCCTCCGATCCGTGGGCCCTGCCGTCGCCTCCTCCTCCCTGTCCTGTCTCTCCCATCAGCAATTTGTGCGTTCCAGCTGCCGAGCTTGCTCTTTCCTCCCTCTCCTCGTCCGTCTCTCCGAGCTGTGCTTGTGCCGCTGCCTGTTCCTCCCTTGCTTCTCCTCTCACGGCGTCGCATTGCCGCCATCCCTCATCACCTGTGCCCGCCTGTCTGCGCCTGTCACCTCGCCCCCCCGCTCCGCCCGCGCACATGGCGTTATCGATTGCCGCGCCAGTGATTTCTCCTGCTGCCGATCGCCCCCCCAGCACTGTATCCTTCCCTGTGCGTCGCAACTCCAGCTTGCAGATTTTGTCGACTGTGCCGCGGGGCCTGCTTCCTGCACCCCGTGCGGCGCCCTGGTCGCCCACCAGTCTTTAGCATCAGCTTTTCTCTACCTGTCCGTCTCTCCTGTGCGTTGCTCCTGCCTTCGCCTCTGCTGCTCCCCCCCCGCCCCCCCCCCCTCCTTGCTCGGACTGAAATAGCGGCCCCTGTCATCGGCGCCGCGGGGCACGAGCTGTATGTCTTCGAGGCACCGCCGCCTGCGGCGCCCCGCCCCCGGCCCGACGCGGCAGGTCGGGCCAGAGGGTAGGCCAGACTGGGGCCCTCCTTCTACGCTCGTCTCCTCCTCCTCCTCCTCCTCCTCCTCTCCTCCTTCTCCTCCTCCTCCTCCTCCTTTTTCTCCTCCGCGCCCTCCTCCTCCTCCTCCTCCTCCTCCTCTTCCTCCTCTTTCTCCTCCTCTTCCTCCTCCTCCTCCTCCTCCTCCTCCCCCCTGTCTCACTCCCCATCCCGCCCTCTCACCTTTCCGTCGTCGTCGGCATCGTCGTCGACGTCGTCATCGGAGGAGGAGAGGGGGAGGACCTGTGCAAGTCCAAGACGCACTGAGGATGTTGCAAGAGCCCCTCCCTCCAATTTCCCTTTTTCATAGGCTCCTATGTGATTTTTATCACTACGGGAAGTGCCCGGTTGGAAGACAGCCGCCTGAGAATCTACAATCGTGCCAGAAAACCATTCTTGTGACTTAACGGCACAAACAATGTTTACATGTGCTTCTCAACGATCTTGAACCGTGCCAGAACACCGTTCCTGGGATTTCAACATTGCGAACCAACTCGATTGTTGTGCCCTGGCAATCCTAAGCCGTGCAATAATACCATCCCTGGGACTTCACTAGTCAGAACCTTTGGAAACGGATGTCAACTTGAACGCGAATGCGCGCGGCGATAAGGCGGGAGCCACACTTTAAAAGGAACCGCCCTCCATGCGTGAAACTGTTGCGAATTTAGGAAACGAATGTGCGCGGCGCCAATGCCCAGGGAGCGCGGACACAGCGTAATTGAGAGAACATGGCCCCTTGGGCGCCGACGCGGCGTAGTTTACGAGGGATCGTGGCCTTGGGAGCGCGGTCGCGGAGTAATCTAGGAGGGATCGTGGCCCTTGGAGTACGGACGCAGCGTAGTTCACGAGCTCAAATTTGAAACCCGCATGCCAGTTGCCATCGCATAGTCGCTCTGAGCTCCCATGCCCACCACAAGGTGAAAGCCGACTTGACCTTCCGTCCACTGCGGGCGGCGTCGCCCACATACCAGCTCGAAATCCGAGCTGTCGCCGCCGCCGCCACGGGGTGCTGGCCCGTGCAGCAGTGGCTGAGTCACCGAGGCCCGAGCGACGTGCGCCCCTCCGTCCTTCTCAGTTGTGTGGTGGCACGATGCGCCCCTGCGTTCTCTCGGGAGTGATCGCCTCGTCGGGGACCCCGCAGAGTGGGGTCTAAGGGTCCCCATGATTCTCACACGCTTCAGTGCTGGAGAAAGGATCTGTCGCCGCGCTGCCTGTTCCGGCACGCGGCCATCCGTCTTGCGAAGGGCGCCTCGGCCACCAGGGTAAAACGCCGCCCTGGACGTGGTGGGTTCGCCGTTGGTTTGCAGCGGTGTTCTGGCGTCGTCCACTTGGGCGCGTCGAGAACACACGGGGCGGCGACATGAGCGGACCCTCTGCATTGTCTGCAGAACATCGTGCACCACCGACCTCCGCGAGCCGACCCCCCAAGGGAAGGATGGCAGATTTTAGCGAATCTCCGTGTGGGGAGATACCCCCGCCCGTCTGGCATTCCGAGAGGCCGTCTGTGAAGCTGAGACCCAAGGGCCCCTTCTCAATTCAGATTTGCAGAAGGCATGGTGCAGTTTCTGCACTCTTGCCTAATTCGTTTTGTGGCTTCGCCTTTTCGCATGGACTCATGCTGTCTCCATGCTGAATCGTCCCGAGTCGTCCCTCTGGGGGTGTAGCTGGGGCCTGGCTGGGCTGCAGCTGCGCCCCTCCTTCAGAGGAAACAGAGGAGGCGGAGGCGGGGGTTGAGTCGGGGTGGGGTGGGGGGAAGGACGAGGAGGGAGGGAGGGAGAGCGGGAGGGAGGATGGAGGTGGATGGGGCAGGGAGGAAGAGGGAGGCGAGGGGGATCGAGGGAGGAGGGAGGAAGAGGGAGGCGAGGGGGATCGAGGGAGGGAGGGTGGAGGCAAAGGAGGGAGGATGGATGGGATGGAGGAGGCAGGAGGGAGGAGGCAGCAACAGCAGATTCCTATCGTGCCGCCGTGGCGGCGATGCCAGCCAGGGCCTTCAAGGTCTACAGCCACTGCTGGCCTGCGACCGGCGAGCATTGAACGTTCTCGAGTGTCGGTGCCTTGGGGGCCCACGCCAAGAAACACCCGTGCTTGCCTCCAGGGTGCCCTGGGTTTCTTGGGCTTCGATGGTTTTGCGATGGAACGCGTGACGTTCCCACACCAGAAGCCAGAACGCGGGACGTCCTGGGGTCTCGGGGTCGGGTTTCTTGTGGAAGGTTTCTTGTGGTAAGCCTTCGTCGTTCGAGGCGGAGCGATCGACGCGGTGTCGGAGACCCGCGCGCCGGTCGCCACGGCGCGGGCCTGCCGCATGCGGTCGGGCAGGCCCAGAATGCAGTCGGGCATGCCCCTCCAGAGGAGGAGTGCTCAAGAGCAGGAAGCGGTAGTCAGGTCATGTGGCCGTTGCAGGCATGTTCCCATTCAGGTTGATACGTTTGGCGGGAATTCGTATATTCAGGCAGGTGTGCTCTTCTCCCCCTTCCTCGCTCCTCCTCCTTTTTCCTCATCTGTGGTGTCATCTCGCTCTGGGAACAAAGACAAAACGAATACCGTGCGCTGAAAAAAAGGAAGCAGTAGTCAGGTCACGATGTGTCGTGCTCTTGTAGCAATGTTTGAGTGTGTGTTGCTGATTTCTTCCAAGGCCCGCCTGCAGGAGGACATGCCCGACCTAAGCTTAGGATGAGGACGATTTTTGTTCGGAGCGCCCCCGTAAGCTTTGAGAGCGTTCCAGAGCGCTCTGAAATGGCCGCCGCGCCACAGACATCATCCAGGCCCGCCTGTTCTGAGAGACTCCCGATCTATCCTCATCCGGATGTTCTTCATCCTGCCTTGATTTGGTTGGCCATCTTGCCTTCGTCATACATGGCATCCCACCTTCGTCTTACCTTACATCCTGCCTTCGTCCTGCACGGAATGTTGCCTTTCTCTCGCGTGGCATTCAAGTCCGAAAGTGTCCTCATTCTGTTGCTGTCCAAGGGACCTGCACTCGGCATTGCCTACACATGCTTGTGCACTGTGTGCGTTGGCCCCCGCAGGGAGGACGCGCGCGTTCATAAATCAGATTGACGCACGCTGGGTGGCGGGCGCCTTCCAACCATACCGCTTGGGCAACGAGCTGCTACAATCTGTTAATGCGATGTGCTCACCTTAGACGTACGCCTCCGAGGAGGGCGCATAGCAGTAGCATGTCCTTCTGCAATCCCATGAACTCCTGCCGCGCATCCTCACCACCCTCAGCGGTCCCTGGAAGCGTAGTTGTTCAAACCGTGTTCGATGTTCAGTTTTTCATCGTTTCCGGTGCCGGGTTTTGTGTGTTCCTTATTGTTTTACCGTTTTCGTTTCCCTGTTTTGGGGCCTGGTCCAGATCACCGTTTTTTCTGGATCTGGGCCGTTTTCGAACTGGTTTCGATCGTTTGTCGGATCCTCGGACTGGCCAGGCCGTTTCGGTGAATCGTTCTGTTACCGTTTCCGTGAGCCGTTTTTTGTTGCCGTCTTCATTGTCAAGAGGCAGTTTTTTGAACATGGAAAAACAAGGGCCGTGTCGTTTCCTGGGCCCACCAGGGTCCGGGCCAGCATGCAAGTTTTTTCCCCTCGATTATCCCCTTCGCTGTCGCCGCCGAGTTTTCGGATGCATCAGCGATGACACATCAGCATCACAAATCAATCTTCAAGTGCATCAAGATATGGTAGATCATGGCATGCAGTCGGCGGCAAAGTCCAGATGGGAAGCACTGTGCTCCTACATGCTGTGCTGACAAACGCGCAGATCTGTAACGACCTCAGCCAGGCGCACACCTCGCATTCTCCAAACACAGCATTCCTGGAGGCATGCGAACGCCAAAGTGAGCGTCGGCTCGGGCCTCTTCTGGCAGACATCGCAAACGTTCCGTGGCCCCACTGGGAGCTCCACCGAAGGCGACACGCGCAGGTGCGGCACTCGCATCTGCATACGAGCGGCACCTTCGCCAGGATAGCTTCGGCCGCTTTCATGATTCACTGGCAGTTTTCTGCCACAAGCGGTATACAGGAGCTGCCATGCCGCTTGCAGGGACCACTGGGTCACCACCCTCGGCGGCGGAATCCGTTCCCTGCCCTCGCCGATCCACGATTCAGACGACTCGATGGGCGACGGGGGTACGGCTCGCAATTCGCCAAACGCGTGGCGAAAGCCGAGCCCTGACCCCGCCTACCATCGATCCAGGAGAATCGATGGTTGGTGGGCACCGCCCCTGGATTGCCGGGTGTGGCTTCCACTGTCCAGACCTTCAGCTGCGGCCGTTCAGGTTGCCACATCGTGATCCCAGCCTCTCTTTGTTCCTTCCTCCCCCTCTTCCTCCCTGATCCTTTTCTCGCCGATGCCACCTTACTTCTGAAATGCTGCTGCAAATGAAGCCACTAGTCGGGTCTGCCGCGTATCGCCACGGAGCGCACGGGTTAGTCGAGAGACGTGGCGGTCCCTGTTTTGCCTCTACCTCCTTCTTCTCCCAACCAAACTGACTCGATGGTTGGGTGTAAGGTTCGATGTCGCCACGTACACCCGCTCGCACCGCACATGTCGGCGGCGAGCGAGGGGGGGAAGTGAGAAGGGGCGGGCCTTCTCAGAAGGCTCGGAGGCCCCCAGGCCTTCTGAGAAGGTTTCCGAGCCTTCCCCAAAGACAGAAACGGGCCTCTCAGAGGGCGCGAGGCCTTCTGAGGAGTCCCGCCGCCTTCTGAGAAGGCCCTCTCCTTCTCACATCCCCCCCTCGCTCGCCGCCGAGAGGAGGAGGAGGAGGAGGAGGAGGAGGAGGAGGAGGAGGAGGCGGAGGAGGAGGAGGAGGAGGCGGAGGAGGAGGAGGCGGAGGAGGAGGAGGAGGCCCTCCTCGCTCGACGCCGAAGACGGCGCGGCCTGCCCTGCCTCCCGCTGGCCCGCCCGCACGCCCGCCGAGAGGTGGGTGCCCGCCGCCGACGTGCCGCCTCGGGCGCCCGGAGCGCCGGAGCGCCGCGCCTTCGCGAGGCGGCCCTCTGAAGGGTCACCACTCGACGACGGTCGACGACGGTCGACGACGACGACGACGACGACGACGACGACGACGGCGACGACGACGACGACGACGACGACGACGACGACGACGGTCGAAGGGCGAGGGGCGCCTGTCGGCGGCTGCGACGACGGTCCGCTGTCCACGGTCGGCTGCCGACGATGACGGTCGACGACGGTCGTCGACGGGCGGCGACGGACGACGACGGAGGGCGTTGTCGATTCGGAGGCCGCTCCCCCCCCCCCGCGCGCGGTGGGCGCCGCTCGGGGGGCCTCGCATGGCCGCATCAGTCGGAGCGGGTTTTTGGTTGGGTGCGAGAGCGAAGACGGCGCGAGGTCATCTTCGACCCTGCAGATCCGCTCCGTCCTCGGCTTCGGCCAGCCAGCCCAGAGGTCCTTGGGAACCATGTAGCGGTTCCGGTCGTGAATGCTAGTTGTATGAATCTCAAAAATGGTTCCGGAGCTGTCCTGCTGTACAAGATGGTTCCGGTGTTATCTTTTGGTTCCGGATTATATGCCCATATGCGTGCATATATACATGCATGTAGAGTTGCACGCATACGTGCTATATATTATATGTATATATGCATATATATATGTATATATATGTATATAGCAATGCGTGTAGATGTATATACGTATATGTGTATACAAACACACATGTATACAACTTACATTATAGATCATACATAATATATATTAACACATATGTATATGATTACACGCATATACATATATGTATACATATATATATATATATATGTGTAGGTGCGTCTGCTTATATATATATATATATATATATATATGCATATGGGTACATAGGTTCATATTATTCCTCCGCTCCGTATGTTGTGTAATCCCCTTCAACTGCCGTCGTCGGCCGTTCCATCCCACCTCCGTCGCCCCCCGCCCCCCCCCCCCGCCTCGCGCACCAGCGCCCCTGTGCTCGAGATGGCGGGCGCCACGGGGGGCGCGTCGCCACGAGATGGCGACGAAGACGGCGAGGAGGGCCTTGAGGGCAACGTGAAGCCCGTCGTGATCGCGAAGGCGCCCGCCGCCCGCCCCTGACCCCGTCGGACGGGGTCAGACACTCCAGATCGTTGGGCGCTGCGCAGGGGCAAATGGGCGGGGCCCGTCCGTTTGCCCCTGCGCAACGCCCAACGATTTGGAGCGTTGCCCATCGTTTCCCCGCAGCGTCCCCCCTCTACTCTTCCATCCTTTATTTCTATCGCTCTATCGTTTCCCCGCAGCGTCCCCCCTCTCCCCTTCCATCGCCCGCCCGACCCGAGGCTCTCCTCGAGCACGTGCGGGGGCCCAATTTCTTCCAGTACCCGCGGGGCCTCCGCTCCGCCGAGGTCATCACGGAGAGGCTAATAGAGGCGGGGAGGGGGGGCAAGGATTACGAGGATGAGGAGAGGGGGCGAGAAGGGGAGGGAGCAGCGAGATGAGGGAACGAAGGGGGCGCATGAGGAGCGACAGAGAGGAGAGACACAGAGAGAGAGAGAGAGAGATATAGTGAGAGAGGGAGATGGGGAGAGAGAGAGAGAGAGAGAGAGAGAGAGAGAGAGAGAGAGAGAGAGAGAGAGAGAGAGAGAGAGAGAGAGAGAGAGAGAGAGAGAGAAAACAAAAAAACAAACAACAGTTCTGATGAAAACCACCCGCCCTCAATCCGTGAAACCCGTGCTGAGTTCAACGCGAATGTGCGCCGCGCTGAGGCGAGAACAACATTTTGAAAAGCACCCGCCCTCAATCCGTGAAACTCGTTACCATTGTGATATCCGCCCGTCGTCGGTGATACGTTCCCGTCGCAGTCGTTGCGGTCGACGTCCCCCCTCGGGCGGGCAGCACCAGCCCATGTTGATCAAGCTGCGGGGGATCGTCGAAGGCGAAAAGGTTACTGCGGCCACGTGGAAAGCCGCCATGAGGCTCATCATTGCGCTCAAGAAGACGTCTGGATTGGGGAAGCTATCGTCGACGGTGGGACTGGGGATTGTTCTGGTGCGTTCGCGCGACGACGTTGCATCTCTCCCCGCGCCCACCTCGCCCCCCCCCGTCGTCGCCCTCTTCCCCATCGGCCCCCGAGCCTCCCAAGACGCTGGCATGAGGACCAGTTGTGGCCGAGGCTCGCCGTGGTCAGAAAAGCTCGTTCCTTATTCAACGGTCTTGCTGGTAGCACGATGGCAGTAGGTGAGGAAGCAGGTGGTCGCAATGTGGTTTGGGCGGTTGCATGTTTCGCGCGTAATCCCTGTCGCCAGGGGCAGGGCAGGAGACTGAAGAGTGGGTTGAGGTTCATGCTGACAGGCTACGAACGGCGCTATGCCACATCCGCGATGCGATCAACAGGCACCCCGATACGAAGTGGGTGCGGCCGTTCGTAGCGATGAAGAGGCCCGCGTCAGATGATTGCGAGCAGGACAAGAAGGCGGAATGCGAAGATGAGGATATCAAAGAGGAAGAGGAAGAGGAAGAGGAAGAAGAAACTAATGAGGATGAGGAGGAAAAAGAAGAGGAGGAGGAAGAGGCAGCCGCTAGAAGCATCAAAGAGGAAGAGGACGAGGACGAGGCAGACGAAGACGAAGAGCACAACGAAGAGAAAGCCACGCCCGTGTCAAAGCGGCCAGCGAAGAAAGCATCCGATGAGCCAACAGATCATGAGGACAAGCCAGGTGAAAAGCTAAAGAAGGTGCTTCGGAGACCAGCCTCGAAAGTAGTTGCGAAGAGGCCTGCTGCCAAGCCAGCTGACGATGATGAGGCATCAGGTGACGGCGCTGAGGAGACGGTGCGAAAGAAACCAGCAGCAGGGGCAGCAGGCGCAGTTGAGGCACGCAAAAAAGAAGCCAAGAGGTTGAAAGCCACGTTTACAGATAAAGAATGCGAGGGCCCCGAAGTCGATGCAGAGAGACAAATGCTAGCTCATCGGATCAAGCTTGGATCAAAGACAGTTATGACTAGTGTTAGGCAAGTTGAAGTGTTCGACGAGATCGAGGAAAGTGTCTTCGACGATGCATGGCCCAGCGTAGTGAGTAGACTCAACGAAATCGAGCAGAGGAGGCACGTTGCAATGCAGCGAGAGAAATGACGGCTCAGGCAGAGGAGGCTGCAAAGAAGAGGAAGCTGGATGAGACGGCTGAGGCAGCAGGGAAGGCAGCTGCAGGTTCAGCAGCAGTCGCGGCAGGAGGGAAGAGCTCAGGAGGAGATGAGAAGACAGCGAAGTGGTGCTCTGCAAAAGCCATGGCGCACATGCAGCGGGCGGGCTCGGGAGCGAAGAAAGGTCCGCCCATCTACAGCGACGAGCTTGATAGCACGAGTTATGAGAACGAGGTGAGGGCTAAGATTGCAGGAGAATGGATTCGCGTGGAAAACATGACCCCTGAAGATTTGGCAGAAGCGCTGGAGGTGAAAACGCATCCTGGAAAGGGCAGGGCACCGCCAGTGTGGGAAGGAAAGACGCATGATGGGAGGAAAAAGCTGGAGGCCAAGTTGAAGCCACAGAAGGAAATGCTTGTTTTGTTTGTCCCGCTGCTTCTGTCCGCCGCTCAGGCCCATTCCAGCGTTGGTGTCAAAATTGCACTGTCACTTCAAAACTTGCGTGCGCTGAGGTCCTGGGGAATTAGAGGCCATCCTCACATCGCCCTTATCCTGGTCCTCCTTCCCTATCTGCCCATCCTCCTCGCCCCCCCGTCCATCCTCGCCCTCCGGTCATCCTCGTCATCTGGTCTCTTCCTTATACTCCCCATCCTCTCCCCCCCTGCCCGCCCTCTCGCCCTACCCCTGCCCCCATCCACCCTTAGCCCATGCCCCGCGCGACGAAGCACTGCCTTCGCGCGCCCCCAGGATCGGCACTCGATCTTCGTGATGCAGGAGAAGAAGGCGAAGCCAGGCGAGAAGTGGAGCCAGGTATGCCAGGTGACGATCAAAGGCGAGGTGACTTACGAGATTGCGCGCCAGGCCATAGTCAACCTGTGCAAGAAGTACTCCGCAGGACACTGGGAATGTCGCATCGCAAGGTCGGGGAGAGTAGCGATGAGCTCAGCAATGAAGAGCGGTGAAGTACGATGGAGCCTGGCGAGGAGCGTTTAGATTCAGAGGATCGGGGGAGGGAGAGGGAGAGTGAGAGAGATGCAGCTCCAGAGCGATATCCAGGAAGCCAAGAGAAATGCGAAAAAGAGAGAGAGAGAGAGAGAGAGAGAGAGATGGAGAGTGAGGCCGAGAGGCAGGAATAGGAGGAGTGATATAGGCATCTAGTAATATATAACGCAAGATGCAAATAACATGCGAGAGAGAGAGAGAGAGAGAGAGCAAGAGGGAGAGAGAAAACAAATAAACAGAGAGAGAGAGAGAGAGAGAATCAAAAAAAAACACGACCGAGCGAAAGAGATCGATCGTGAGGAAAAGGGGGGGAGGCCAGATCAACGCCGACAATGTGTACGAGTCGCGGGACAAGGAGGTGGAACAGCTGACTGCAGCTGCGCCAGGTGGGGCGGCGGTGCAGGGGCGCTGCCTCCTCGTCATCGTTTCTCAGCCATTCCTATGCTCATTCTCGTCATGTATCCTAGTCATCCTTCGTTTCTCAGCCATGTCATCCTCGTCGTGCTCGTCATGCCTGATTCCATCGTTTCTCAGCCATGTCATCCTCGTCAGTCTCTCATTCAGTCGTCGATGCTATGATTGGCTTGGCAACGCATTCCGATGCGTTGCCAAGCCAATTCCCAATGTCGACGACCCATCGTTTGCAATCGCGGGGATGGGGAGGTGATCGGGATGATCTTGATGAAGATCAGAAGAAGACCGAGTCAGACTGACTCTCCCCGAGCCAGGGGGCGGCTCGACCTCGCACTGCCGTCGCGCTTGTTTGCAAGCAGAAATGGAGACAGGGGTGTATATACGTGTACAGTCGGTGCGATGAGTAGGTCGATCCTGCTTTTACAGCCCTGAAAAATGGTTTTGCGTCCGACCACGCCCCTCCCCCCCCCCGCACACAAAAAAATCGCGCCTGACTGCATGTATATCTCGAAGGGTGCGCATAGAATGAGAGAGAGAGATAGAGCGAGAGAGAGAGAGAGAGAGAGAGAGAGAAAGAAAGAAAGAGAGAGAGAGAGAGATAAAGAGAGAGAGAGAGAGAGAGAGAGAGAGAAGGAGAGAGAGATCGAGAGAGAGGGGGGGGCGAGAGACAGAGATAAAGAGAGAGAAAGAGGGAGAGAAAGAGAGAGAACTGGATGGTTGGATGGATTAGTATGACGGCCGTGTGTGTCGAGTATTTGGCCACTACCGCTGGAGGCGAAGCACCCCAGACTGTGCGTGCGAGGAGGGCGCAAGAGGATCGCGGGCGCAGGGGTTGAGGGGGCAGCCCGTCTGGAAACGATGTTTAGCGCGCAGTCGCAGGACTGGGCGCGGGAACCATGCTGAGATATGGCGCGCAAGCCAATGGTTTGGAAGTGGCGGCTTGACCGTGGGATCTACGGACACCGTCAACCCGCAGAGTAAGGATAGGCATCCCTCCCAAGGGTACCCTTGCATCCTTGCTTCCTGGGCCCATCCTTGGGCACTTTCGTTGGCCGCGCCCCGCTCGGGAAGCTTCGACATGGGCGTCCAAGGCCCTTGCACCCTTATCGCGCATCCATGTTCTGCGGGTTTATTGTATCCCGATAACGACTTGGCCCAAGCAGCGACCATTGGCCGATCTATGTATTATAGGCCACATGTCCTCACACCGCGGCGTCGGCAGCGGCGATCCGATGCCTCAGAGCGGCAGGGACAGGGACTTCGTTGCGTTTCAGGGCAGCAGTTTCAAACTAGACGGCACCGTGCGGCACGAGGTTAATCAGGGAGATTTCGGTGACGACTGCACAGTGGCGGAGGTGATGAGGGCGACGGCGGGTCAGCAGCCCGTTGGTGTCATCGACTTGGACGGGTCCAGTGACGAGGTTTGAAGGGTGAGTGAATTTAGTCGAATGGGGCATTCTCTTCCGCCCCCTCCCCCCCCCATCCCCCTTGCGGCTCCCCCATTCCATGTTTTCTCTCTGGGGCACCGTGGGAGTCAGCGTTCTGAAACAGGGGGAGGAAGGGGGTGGGGATGAGGGGGGTCGAGAGGCATGGCCGCCCTCGCCGCCCCCCCCCCCCCCCCCCCCCCCCCCCCCCCCCCCCCCCCACGCACACCTCGCCACCCTCGTCATCCACGCCATTCTCATCCCCTCTCGCCGTGCCCTCCCTGGGCGAGGCACCGCTCTCCAACGCCAGCCAGCGCCAGCCTCCTGCCGCGCTGGGCGGCGCCACTCCACCACGCCAGTCGATAGAGCAACCAGAGCGCGTGCACGATGCCTCCAGCCAGATGACGCAGACGTTGGTGGACTCCACGCGCGAGCACGGCCACCGCGACCACCCCCCCTTGCACGAGCACATGTGGGACAGAGCCCTGGCCATGCAGCGCGAGGGTGACCACCAGCCAGCCGCTCAGCACAGCCAGCCCATGCAGAGCGAGGGCGACCAACCAGCCGCTCAGCACAGCCAGCCCATTCCCGTGGGGTCGACATGCGACCAGCCAGCCGATCAGCCCAGCCAGCCCATGCAACGCGAGGGTGACCAGCCAGCCGCTCAGCACAGCCAGCCCATGCAACGGGATGGCGACCAGCCAGCCGATCAGCCCAGCCAGCCCATGCAACGCGAAGGTGACCAGCCAGCCGCTCAGCACAGCCAGCCCATGCAACGGGATGGCGACCCGCCAGCCGCTCAGCACAGCCAGCCCGTTTCCGTGGAGTCGACATGCGACCAGCCAGCCGCTCAGCACAGCCAGCCCATGCAACGAGAGGGTGACCAGCCAGCCGCTCAGCGCAGCCCGCCCGTGCACCGCGAGGGCGACCAGCCAGCCGCTCAGTACAGCCAGCCCATGCAACGGGATGGCGACCAGCCAGCCGCTCAGCACAGCCAGCAGATTCCCGTGGAGTCGACAGGAGGCCAGCCAGCCGCTCAGCACAACCAGCCCACGCAGGAGTCACCGCTGCCAGACCGCATGCCAGACGACTCAGAACAACGCAGGCGCTACCACGAACGGGTTGGCATGTCAGATCCCGAGCGTCAGATGGCGCCAGCCTCGAGCCCCACGCGCACGGCACATCCGAGCGGCGCTGGAGCAGCCGACGACCTCGGAGCCATTGCCCCAATGGAAGCCGAACCACCTGCTGATCAGAGGGGCACCCAACCGTGCGAAGTGGGCTCCAGCAGCGGCGGCGACAGCGGTGGCTTCATTAACGTCAAGCTCGAGACTGATCGGGCAGGGGGTGGCCACTCGCAAGACCTAATGCAGCGTGTGAACCAATTGGAGACATTCCTGACACAGAAAGGGGAGGAGGAGCTCAAGAAGCAGGCTGCGAAGGAGTTGAGCGGCACAGATGCCCAGCTCATCAAACAGTTAGAGGACGCAATCAAAGACGGAGTGAAAACGAGAACCCCTGTGGCGCAGCAGTTCGAGAGGGCGGTGCACAAAGACCCGAAGCTGAAAGAGGCACGGGTGGGCGTATATATGATTCCCCCGAACGCTCCCTTATGATGTCCTAGACCATAACCAGTGGTCATTATGATGATCACCTAGAACAGTTGCAGGTGTCATTCACGAATGGGATCTGCTACGGTTCGCTGCAGCCCGCCTGTGCCACCAGCAAGTAGCAGCAGTGAGCCGCAGCGAACCTACATCACTAGAGCTGAGGAACCTGGGGGGCATGAGATAGTGCATCGCCCGACCGCGCCCGCAGGCGCTGAAGGCGGTCGGCAACACGGTCGCCGCGAAGCAACAGTTCAGGAAGGAGTGGGCCATGAGGAAGCTGAAGGCGTTGAAGGAGGTATTCAGCAAGATGGAAGTATACTGAAGACGTTGAAGGAGGTATTCAGCAAGATGGAAGTATACAAAAAGGCGGGGTGGGATTGGAGGTGGAGCATTGCTCAGTGGCGGCAAGACAGCAGTGTGCACGATTGTTTCTGGCATTGTCTGTGTTCGTAGTCTCTCTCTCTCTCTCGCTCTCTCTCCTCCCCCCTCCCTCCCTCTCCGCCCCGTCTGCATCTCGCGCCCCCTCTGTCTCTCCTCATGTCTCTCTCTCGCGCTCTCCCTCTCTCTCTATATCGCTCCCTCTCTCTCTCTCTCTCTCTCTCTCTCTCTCTCTCCCTCCATCTCTACTGTTATCCCTGCAGGTGCTGCGTGTATCCCTCTGGATCCCTCGCGTTCTCTCGGTCGCTCTCTCTCTCTCTCTCTCTCTCTCTCTCTCTCTCTCTCTCTCTCTCTCTCTCCCTCTCTCTTTCTGTCTTTCTCTGGCCCCCTGTCCACGATGCTCCCCATATCTCTTTCTCTCTCTCTCTCTCTCTCTCTCTCTCGTTATCGCTCTCTCTCGCTCCATCTACATAGATATTGGCATAGAGGGAGGGTGGGCACCGAGAGATAGGAGAGGAGGGAGATGACAAAAGCGAGAGAGGGTGATAGAGAGAGAGAGAGAGAACAAACAAAAAACAACAACAACAAAAAAACGAGACAGGGAGAACGAACGAAGGAGAGATTTCGCTCTCGCCCACCCTGGGTCACACCGCGCGCGCATTATTATCTCGGGAGGTGTCGACCGAGAAAGCGACGTACAAGAGCTTCTCGAAGATCGTTCAGGCGGGCGCCAGGGGGGAGGGGGAGGGGGCAAGCGATGCGCAAGCATGGCAGGTCGAAACAGCGGCCTTCTGCGTCGTGTGATCCTCCATGCACCCTCTCATCATTGTCTTGCTTCTGCGTTCATTGATCCCGCCCCCTCATCTCGTCCTTCTTCCCATCGGCCTACAGCGCCGACCGTTTCATGGAGGCGCAGGGTTGGCTCGTGTGCGTGCGTTCGCATCAGTTGCATCGCGCTCAGTGGCAGTGCGCGACGTCGAACTCACAGCGCGCGTGCTCACGCGCGTTGTGAGTTCGAACGGGGGGCGGGCAGGAAGAAGGGGGTTACGACGACCCCACCAACATAGTTGCCGCCCAGAACTACGTCGAGAGCTGCATCAAGATGGGCGGCGACTGGTGCAGGTGGGACGACATGGCCAAGCGTATGCGCTACCTCTACCTCGAAGTCGGCAGGCGGGAGGAGATGGAGAAGGCGTGGACAAGCTACAAGGAGCTGCAGCCCACGGCTGACTTGGAGACGGTGCTCAGCAGCGCAGGTCTCAGTTCTGGAATGGAGGTCTGCGGGTATATGTCATCCTGCCGCTCGTTCTCATGATCACCCCCCCCCCCCTCCCCCCTAGACCCCCCCCCGCGGGGAGTTGCTCGCGGGCCGGGCTGTGCCTTGAAAGAAGTGCGCGCCACGCGCCCAGCTGCTGCCGCCCCCCCGCCCCCCCTGCGCCGTCCTGAGCACCCCGCCCCCCTCTACCAGGCTGTCGCTAGCGCGCGCGCACGCACGCGCGCGCACGCGCGCACGCACGCACGCACGCACGCACACACACACACACACACACAATCGCATATGCATGCATGTCTGCACACGCATATATATATATATATATAGTTGCGCATGCGCATACTCCTAAGATGAATCTGCCAATTAATGGCCCAGCCCCTTCCCCGCTCCCCCTCCGCAGCGACTTCTGGGGGAGTTGGAGCATTAGCCCAGGTCAGCGAGGCCGCGAAGGCCCTGGCCAAGAGGGGGCTGGAGGAGCAGGCCCTGCAGGTTGCGATTATCGACGAGGGCAACCATAAGCTCGAGGAGGAGTGCATGGGCGAATGTGGAATGAGGAAGAGGAGGAGGAGGGGGGGGAGGAGGATGAGGGGGATGAGGCGGCGGAGGAGGACGACGATTGGATGGAGGAAGACGAGTTGGGGGATCAGCAGCAACAGTGGGAGGGGAGGAGCAGGAGGAGGAAAGGAGAGGAAGAAGAGGCTGAGGGTATTCATCAGAGCGCCGTTATCTCTCCTCACCCCCTCGTCCTCAACCTGTCCCCTCCCCCACCACCTCCAGCTCCTCCTTCTCCTCAGCATCATCCTCATCATCATCGTCATCATGAGCGTCATCATCAGCAGTGGCAGCAGCGCCATCATCGCCAGCATCATCGTCGCCAGAATAACAGTCATCACTGTCGTCATCGCCATCCTCCTCTTCCTCCTCCTCCTCCCCCTCCCCCTCATCATCATCATCATCATCATCGCCATCGGCGCGCCCCCCCCCCCCCCCACACACCACCACCCACCCAACCCCAACCCCGCCCCCCCCCCCCCCGCCCCCCCGCCCCAATCTGCAGGACAGCAAGCGCCGCAAGTACAATGGTGATGGCGCCAGCTCCAGTGGCAGCGGGCACATCAGCGCAGCTCCAGTGGCAGCGGGCAGCGAGGCTCCAGTGGCAGCGGGCGGCGCAGCTCCAGTGGCAGCGGGCGGCGCAGCTCAGGCGGCAGCGGGCAGCGCGGCTCCAGTGGCAGCAGGCGGCGCAACTCCAGTGGCAGCAGGCGGCGCAGCTCCAGTGGCAGCGGGCGGCGCAGCTCAGGTGGCAGCGGGCGGCGCAGCTCCAGTGGCAGCGGGCAGCGCGGCTCCAGTGGCAGCCAGCGGCGCAGCTCAGGTGGCAGCGGGCAGCGCAGCTCAGGTGGCAGCCCAGGCGGCAGCGGGCGGCGGCCAAGCTCCTGGAGAGGAGGTGGAGGAGCCAGCCCAGAGGCGCAGGGCGAAGGCACGGGCCAAGCCCGCGTCCAAGGTGTCGGGGCGCCAACTATACGCCTAAGATCTTGGCCAAGTCAATTCCGAACACAGGATCGGTGCTTACGCTTCCATGGCTTGGCCACGAAGTCATGTGCACCGATCTTGTGTTCACTATTGGGATGGCCAGGGTTGGGGAGCGCGAGTAGTTGCGCCCTCGACAAGGGGCAGCAGAAGATCGAGACGCCCGAGGAAAGGGCAGCAAAGCAAAGGAAAAAGGATGAGCAGGCGCTCGTCAAAGCAGCAGAGACCAAGGCGAAGGCAGTGCTGGCGACCTACCAGACGGCGGTGAATACTGCTTCCACGTTCCTGTCCGCGATGAACGCCATGCCCGAGTGGAAGTGGTTGAAGGTGCGGGGGGGGGGGGGGATGGCGCGGCCTCTCTCATCGTCCTCCTCCCTCCACACTTGACCGAACGAGTTCGCGTGAAGTACAGTCAACGCGCATAGTAAGGACAGACGACTTTTTCAAGGGTACCCTTGGGTCCTTGCCTGCCTCAGCCTCTGCGGCTCGTCCCTAACAACTTTCGCAGGCTAGTTTCTCGCGTTCCCTGGGTGCTTGGCCGCCTGCCGCCAAGAATACTTCAACTTCGGCCTCCAAGGGTCTTGCGTCCTTACCACGCGTCCTTACTATGCATTCTCACTGTAGGTCTGCTTTCGCACTTGCAGTGAATGATCCCGCTCGCTGCGCAATTCCCTGGCCCGCCCAAACCCAGACCCTTCTCGTTCCCGCCCCCCCTCGCCTCGCCCCCCCCCCGCACTACGTGCCCCTTGTGGTTCCAATCCCTTCCAACCGACTCCACTCCGCCCGCTCCCTCGGCCCTGCGCCCATTCGTTCGCCCCGCGTGGGGGAGGGAGGTTCACCCAGACGACTGGGCTCAGTCCTTGCAGAAGAAGGTCGACCATGCCATGAGCAGCCGCACCGACTACTTCGTGCGCATGTGCATCGAGAACAAGGCCAGCCTCGTCAAGGACATGGCGCCGACTGAGCTTATCGAGGAGTATAAGAAGATTACTGACAGGACAGCGGGCGTGTGTTCAGAGCATTGCACTTAATGCAGATATGTCTACACACCGTTAGTCATACTTATATATAGAACACGACGCACACATGTACACGTAACTCTATATAGTTATAGATCACAAGATGTGATCACAGCCAGAGAACAGTGATACATACATCAAGCCAACTAGAAACTTACAATTCAGAACTCGATCTGATTGCACTCGACCGCAACACTCCCACTCGTCCGACGTCCGTCCTTCTCGCCCTCATCCAAAAACGAAACTGCGACTGAATGCGAAGGACTCGATCCCGCCCCTCTCGCCCCTCATTTGCCCCTTCCCTCCCCCATCCCTGCCCCTTCATCCCGCCCCCCCGCCTCTCGATGCGAGCCTTGTCCCGCCCCCCCTTGCTCATCTGGCGCCAGTGGATAGATGGGGGGGGGCAGGATGACTCAGCCTGTGGACGAGCTTATCCAGCTGAACCAGATCATCAACGAGCAGCACGCGTTGAACAACAAGTGGGCTAAGAAATAGGCACAGTAGGGATCAGGCAGCTGCAGCGGGCTAGACTGTACTAGCATAGAGCTCAGCAGCGGGGTGCACTCATTGCATGGCCCCCAGGGAACCCAGCAACAGGTGACAGAGAGCTAGGAGGGGAAGATGGTGAGGGCGCGGCCAATTCGGCTGGCGAGGCTCCGGTTCCCCCACCGAAACACTACCGATGAACTCTGAACCGATGATCTCCGATGAAACAGCTGCCAAACCATATATATATATATATATATATATATATATATGAAAAACACAAAAATCATGGGCGATGAACTCCGCGATGAACAGCGATGAACTCCGATGAACTCTGCAGAGCTCCGGAGAGCTCCGAGAAACCATCCGGAGAAAACTGGAAAATGCTTGGCGTTAGAAATCCGAGTGCCTCGCCCTGCCCCTCCTCCGCTTCCACTCCTCCTGCCCAGGGCTTCCCTTCAGTTCCGCCCCCTCCTTCCCTCCCCCCCCCCCTTTCAATCGGGCCCCTGCTTTAACACGGCGCCAACCTCGCGTCTGCGCCGTTCATCATTCCCACCGTTCTCCAGGGGAATAGTCGCGGAAACACCTATCAGTTGAGAGGTACCTGAGGAGGGCGAGAATGACAATGAGGCGTTTCTTTTTGAAGCATCTCTGCGCGATAAGAAGCAGCGAACTTCAAGCCGCTCTCGCGACGCTTGTGGGGAAAGTGTGCAGTGTCTCAAATGGCTATTTTTTTCCAGCGTTTCTGCTCTCCTCGTTCCGTGAAGTTTAGACGCTGGAGTGAGGACATATTTGGGTGCCAGTTTGAGGGCCGTTCAGTAGATTCACGTCGTGGATCCCATTCGTGGCCAAGGCCCGCCATGGCCAGACCGTTCCTTATAATGCGTTCATTATGACAGCAGGATGATTTCACTCTCGCTCAGAGTCCGCTCCTCCAGCAGCCATGGCCCGTTGCGGCATGACTTGTATGCGCCTCGTGCGAGGCTCTTGCGAGGAAAGAACGTCGGCTCGATTCTCGCCGTTTTTGTGGGGCAATCGAGCGTGCAAGGGTTCGCTCGATACATGAAGTTTTCTACTAGGGAGAAGTCAGATAACTATTGCACTCCCGACCTATACCCCACTTGCCCCGCTTCCCCCCGCCCTGTGCACCCTACACCCTAGGCGATGCTTAAGAAAACGGAAGGTTTCGGCCAGAGTCTCGATTAGTCTTACTGTTTCAATGTAAATCCTAAAAGCGTAGTAGAAATTTTGTGTTTTTGTATTCCGATTACGAGACTATGAATTTCTTAACCCATGATTTCTTAAGCATTTCGCAGGGCGCATTACGCCGTGCAACATCCCACCCCCAGCCCCTTCGCAGCATTTCCCCCTCCGCATCATCGTCTCTCGCCCTGTTCGCCGCGGGGCGCCCCTTGACTCCAGCGCCTCTCGAAGTGTGTCCTGCTTCAGGCGCGCCTTGGCTGCCAAAAGCAAAGGAAAGCAGTCATTTGTTTATCGAGGAGTTGCTTGACCATTACTTGACAGGGAAACGAGTGACTGCACGCTCAGTGTGCGTTTTGTGCGAGTATGCATATGATTGCGGGGTAGAAGACGCCTTCAAATATAAATTGCCTGCCACGTCAAAAACAGGACACTTCCAGAGGAAATTAGACACTGCATTAGGCTTCGCACAATTCGACGACATGCTTTATTCGTTCGATATACCTGTCTAGCGAGGGGAGATATCGAGCGCACGCCTCAGACCGTGCATGCATCACTACCGCACGAAGTTTTGTTCGATGAGGTTTCAAACGACCTGTCAATATTGACGGATTGGGCTGAGCACGTACGTGATGCGGAGTGGATATCTGCATACGAAGATCACGACATCGTCAAACAACTCACGCCCGAAGAGCGATTGAAAACCCTGCCCATAGCAATATACATGGACAAGACACCATATACTAAGACCGAGAGTTTTTGGAGTATCAGCTGTCATCTCTTGAGCTCTGGGAGAAGACATCTTCTGCTGGCTCTGCGCACGAGCGACCTGTGCGACTGCGGGTGCAGTCATTACTGTTCAATGCATGTTGTGTATACGCTGTTGCACTGGAGTCTATCAGCACTAGCGAATGGTACATTCCCAAGCGAGCGCCACGACGGGTCTCCGTGGCTGCCGTTCGAGTCAAAGCGGTGCGCAAGATCTGGACAGGAGCGGGAGGGTTGCAGCAGGGGTTGCATTTGAAGGGCACGCGGGCGTGACGTGTTGCGCTGCCACTTGCAGGGGGATGGGGGGGGGGGGCGTTCGGTTCGAGCGCAGGGAGAGTGGACTGCCCTCGAAGAGAGCGGGGGCTGATCGCAACAGGGGCGAACGGCTCGCGAAGAGAGCGGGGGGCGCGGGGGCCCTTGTGTTCGCGGGGCCATGCATCCATTCTCCTCGCCGCCGCGGTGCCCCGTTCCATCGCTCATCCGGTTTGGGGGGCGTCTCCCTACTCTCCCCATCGATCATCGTTCTGCGCCCTGCCCCCTCGCTGTCATCCTCGCTCTCTCCCCGTGGCGCCCCGCCCTCGCCCGACTGCTTGCGCCTC
>CAUYUJ010021586.1:10000-55918 GCA_963575745.1 Prorocentrum cordatum | reverse complement strand
GCTCAGGAGGATATGAGAAGACAGCGAAGTGGTGCTCTGCAAAAGCCATGGCGCACATGCAGCGGGCGGGCTCGGGAGCGAAGAAAGGTCCGCCCATCTACAGCGACGAGCTTGATAGCACGAGTTATGAGAACGAGGTGAGGGCTAAGATTGCAGGAGAATGGAGTCGCGTGGAAAACATGAGGCCTGAAGATTTGGCAGAAGCGCTGGAGGTGAAAACGCATCCTGGAAAGGGCAGGGCACCGCCAGTGTGGGAAGGAAAGACGCATGATGGGAGGAAAAAGCTGGAGGCCAAGTTGAAGCCACAGAAGGAAATGCTTGTTTTGTTTGTCCCGCTGCTTCTGTCCGCCGCTCAGGCCCATTCCAGCGTTGGTGTCAAAATTGCACTGTCACTTCAAAACTTGCGTGCGCTGAGGTCCTGGGGAATTAGAGGCCATCCTCACATCGCCCTTATCCTGGTCCTCCTTCCCTATCTGCCCATCCTCCTCGCCCCCCCGTCCATCCTCGCCCTCCGGTCATCCTCGTCATCTGGTCTCTTCCTTATACTCCCCATCCTCTCCCCCCCTGCCCGCCCTCTCGCCCTACCCCTGCCCCCATCCACCCTTAGCCCATGCCCCGCGCGACGAAGCACTGCCTTCGCGCGCCCCCAGGATCGGCACTCGATCTTCGTGATGCAGGAGAAGAAGGCGAAGCCAGGCGAGAAGTGGAGCCAGGTATGCCAGGTGACGATCAAAGGCGAGGTGACTTACGAGATTGCGCGCCAGGCCATAGTCAACCTGTGCAAGAAGTACTCCGCAGGACACTGGGAATGTCGCATCGCAAGGTCGGGGAGAGTAGCGATGAGCTCAGCAATGAAGAGCGGTGAAGTACGATGGAGCCTGGCGAGGAGCGTTTAGATTCAGAGGATCGGGGGAGGGAGAGGGAGAGTGAGAGAGATGCAGCTCCAGAGCGATATCCAGGAAGCCAAGAGAAATGCGAAAGAGAGAGAGAGAGAGAGAGAGAGAGATGGAGAGTGAGGCCGAGAGGCAGGAATAGGAGGAGTGGTATAGGCATCTAGTAATATATAACGCAAGATGCAAATAACATGCGAGAGAGAGAGAGAGAGAGAGCAAGAGGGAGAGAGAAAACAAATAAACAGAGAGAGAGAGAGAGAAACAAAAAAAAAAAAAAAACGACCGAGCGAAAGAGATCGAGCGTGAGGAAAAGGGGGGGAGGCCAGATCAACGCCGACAATGTGTACGAGTCGCGGGACAAGGAGGTGGAACAGCTGACTGCAGCTGCGCCAGGTGGGGCGGCGGTGCAGGGGCGCTGCCTCCTCGTCATCGTTTCTCAGCCATTCCTATGCTCATTCTCGTCATGTATCCTAGTCATCCTTCGTTTCTCAGCCATGTCATCCTCGTCGTGCTCGTCATGCCTGATTCCATCGTTTCTCAGCCATGTCATCCTCGTCAGTCTCTCATTCAGTCGTCGATGCTACGATTGGCTTGGCAACGCATTCCGATGCGTTGCCAAGCCAATTCCCAATGTCGACGACCCATCGTTTGCAATCGCGGGGATGGGGAGGTGATCGGGATGATCTTGATGAAGATCAGAAGAAGACCGAGTCAGACTGACTCTCCCCGAGCCAGGGGGGCGGCTCGACCTCGCACTGCCGTCGCGCTTGTTTGCAAGCAGAAATGGAGACAGGGGTGTATATACGTGTACAGTCGGTGCGATGAGTAGGTCGATCCTGCTTTTACAGCCCTGAAAAATGGTTTTGCGTCCGACCACGCCCCTCCCCCCCCCCGCACACAAAAAAATCGCGCCTGACTGCATGTATATCTCGAAGGGTGCGCATAGAATGAGAGAGAGAGATAGAGCGAGAGAGAGAGAGAGAGAGAGAGAGAGAAAGAAAGAAAGAGAGAGAGAGAGAGATAAAGAGAGAGAGAGAGAGAGAGAGAGAGAGAAGGAGAGAGAGATCGAGAGAGAGGGGGGGGCGAGAGACAGAGATAAAGAGAGAGAAAGAGGGAGAGAAAGAGAGAGAACTGGATGGTTGGATGGATTAGTATGACGGCCGTGTGTGTCGAGTATTTGGCCACTACCGCTGGAGGCGAAGCACCCCAGACTGTGCGTGCGAGGAGGGCGCAAGAGGATCGCGGGCGCAGGGGTTGAGGGGGCAGCCCGTCTGGAAACGATGTTTAGCGCGCAGTCGCAGGACTGGGCGCGGGAACCATGCTGAGATATGGCGCGCAAGCCAATGGTTTGGAAGTGGCGGCTTGACCGTGGGATCTACGGACACCGTCAACCCGCAGAGTAAGGATAGGCATCCCTCCCAAGGGTACCCTTGCATCCTTGCTTCCTGGGCCCATCCTTGGGCACTTTCGTTGGCCGCGCCCCGCTCGGGAAGCTTCGACATGGGCGTCCAAGGCCCTTGCACCCTTATCGCGCATCCATGTTCTGCGGGTTGATTGTATCTCGATAACGACTTGGCCCAAGCAGCGACCATTGGCCGATCTATTTATTATAGGCCACATGTCCTCACACCGCGGCGCCGGCAGCGGCGATCCGATGCCTCAGAGCGGCAGGGACAGGGACTTCGTTGCGTTTCAGGGCAGCAGTTTCAAACTAGACGGCACCGTGCGGCACGAGGTTAATCAGGGAGATTTCGGTGACGACTGCACAGTGGCGGAGGTGATGAGGGCGACGGCGGGTCAGCAACCCGTTGGTGCCATCGACTTGGACGGGTCCAGTGACGAGGTTTGAAGGGTGAGTGAATTTAGTCGAATGGGGCATTCTCTTCCGCCCCCTCCCCCCCCCATCCCCCTTGCGGCTCCCCCATTCCATGTTTTCTCTCTGGGGCACCGTGGGAGTCAGCGTTCTGAAACAGGGGGAGGAAGGGGGTGGGGATGAGGGGGGTCGAGAGGCATGGCCGCCCTCGCCGCCCCCCCCCCCCCCCCCCCCCCCCCCCCCCCCCCCCCCCCCCCCCCCCCCCCCCCCCCCCCCCCCCCTCCCCCGCCCCCTCCCCCCCCCCCCCCCCCCCCCCCCCCCCCCCCCCCCCCCCCCCCCCCCCCCCCCCCCCCCCCCCCCCCCCCCCCCCCCCCCCCCCCCCCCCCCCCCCCCCCCCCCCCCCCCCCCCCCCCCCCCCCCCCACGCACACCTCGCCACCCTCGTCATCCACGCCATTCTCATCCCCTCTCGCCGTGCCCTCCCTGGGCGAGGCACCGCTCTCCAACGCCAGCCAGCGCCAGCCTCCTGCCGCGCTGGGCGGCGCCACTCCACCACGCCAGTCGATAGAGCAACCAGAGCGCGTGCACGATACCTCCAGCCAGATGACGCAGACGTTGGTGGACTCCACGCGCGAGCACGGCCACCGCGACCACCCCCCCCTTGCACGAGCACATGTGGGACAGAGCCCTGGCCATGCAGCGCGAGGGTGACCACCAGCCAGCCGCTCAGCACAGCCAGCCCATGCAGAGCGAGGGCGACCACCCAGCCGCTCAGCACAGCCAGCCCATTCCCGTGGGGTCGACATGCGACCAGCCAGCCGATCAGCCCAGCCAGCCCATGCAACGCGAGGGTGACCAGCCAGCCGCTCAGCACAGCCAGCCCATGCAACGGGATGGCGACCAGCCAGCCGATCAGCCCAGCCAGCCCATGCAACGCGAAGGTGACCAGCCAGCCGCTCAGCACAGCCAGCCCATGCAACGGGATGGCGACCCGCCAGCCGCTCCGCACAGCCAGCCCGTTTCCGTGGAGTCGACATGCGACCAGCCAGCCGCTCAGCACAGCCAGCCCATGCAACGAGAGGGTGACCAGCCAGCCGCTCAGCGCAGCCCGCCCGTGCACCGCGAGGGCGACCAGCCAGCCGCTCAGTACAGCCAGCCCATGCAACGGGATGGCGACCAGCCAGCCGCTCAGCACAGCCAGCAGATTCCCGTGGAGTCGACAGGAGGCCAGCCAGCCGCTCAGCACAACCAGCCCACGCAGGAGTCACCGCTGCCAGACCGCATGCCAGACGACTCAGAACAACGCAGGCGCTACCACGAACGGGTTGGCATGTCAGATCCCGAGCGTCAGATGGCGCCAGCCTCGAGCCCCACGCGCACGGCACATCCGAGCGGCGCTGGAGCAGCCGACGACCTCGGAGCCATTGCCACAATGGAAGCCGAACCACCTGCTGATCAGAGGGGCACCCAACCGTGCGAAGTGGGCTCCAGCAGCGGCGGCGACAGCGGTGGCTTCATTAACGTCAAGCTCGAGACTGATCGGGCAGGGGGTGGCCACTCGCAAGACCTAATGCAGCGTGTGAACCAATTGGAGACATTCCTGACACAGAAAGGGGAGGAGGAGCTCAAGAAGCAGGCTGCGAAGGAGTTGAGCGGCACAGATGCCCAGCTCATCAAACAGTTAGAGGACGCAATCAAAGACGGAGTGAAAACGAGAACCCCTGTGGCGCAGCAGTTCGAGAGGGCGGTGCACAAAGACCCGAAGCTGAAAGAGGCACGGGTGGGCGTATATATGATTCCCCCGAACGCTCCCTTATGATGTCCTAGACCATAACCAGTGGTCATTATGATGATCACCTAGAACAGTTGCAGGTGTCATTCACGAATGGGATCTGCTACGGTTCGCTGCAGCCCGCCTGTGCCACCAGCAAGTAGCAGCAGTGAGCCGCAGCGAACCTACATCACTAGAGCTGAGGAACCTGGGGGGCATGAGATAGTGCATCGCCCGACCGCGCCCGCAGGCGCTGAAGGCGGTCGGCAACACGGTCGCCGCGAAGCAACAGTTCAGGAAGGAGTGGGCCATGAGGAAGCTGAAGACGTTGAAGGAGGTATTCAGCAAGGTGGAAGTATACAAAAAGGCGGGAGGGGATTGGAGGTGGAGCATTGCTCAGTGGCGGCAAGACAGCAGTGTGCACGATTGTTTCTGGCATTGTCTGTGTTCGTAGTCTCTCTCTCTCTCGCTCTCTCTCCTCCCCCCTCCCTCCCTCTCCGCCCCGTCTGCATCTCGCGCCCCCTCTGTCTCTCCTCATGTCTCTCTCTCGCGCTCTCCCTCTCTCTCTATATCGCTCCCTCTCTCTCTCTCTCTCTCTCTCTCTCTCTCTCTCTCCCTCCATCTCTATTGTTATCCCTGCAGGTGCTGCGTGTATCCCTCTGGATCCCTCGCGTTCTCTCGGTCGCTCTCTCTCTCTCTCTCTCTCTCTCTCTCTCTCTCTCTCCCTCTCTCTTTCTGTCTTTCTCTGGCCCCCTGTCCACGATGCTCCCCATATCTCTTTCTCTCTCTCTCTCTCTCTCTCTCTCTCGTTATCGCTCTCTCTCGCTCCATCTACATAGATATTGGCATAGAGGGAGGGTGGGCGCCGAGAGATAGGAGAGGAGGGAGATGACAAAAGCGAGAGAGGGTGATAGAGAGAGAGAGAGAGAGAACAAACAAAAAACAACAACAAACAAAAACGAGACAGGGAGAACGAACGAAGGAGAGATTTCGCTCTCGCCCACCCTGGGTCACACCGCGCGCGCATTATTATCTCGGGAGGTGTCGACCGAGAAAGCGACGTACAAGAGCTTCTCGAAGATCGTTCAGGCGGGCGCCAGGGGGGAGGGGGAGGGGGCAAGCGATGCGCAAGCATGGCAGGTCGAAACAGCGGCCTTCTGCGTCGTGTGGTCCTCCATGCACCCTCTCATCATTGTCTTGCTTCTGCGTTCATTGATCCCGCCCCCTCATCTCGTCCTTCTTCCCATCGGCCTACAGCGCCGACCGTTTCATGGAGGCGCAGGGTTGGCTCGTGTGCGTGCGTTCGCATCAGTTGCATCGCGCTCAGTGGCAGTGCGCGACGTCGAACTCACAGCGCGCGTGCTCACGCGCGTTGTGAGTTCGAACGGGGGGCGGGCAGGAAGAAGGGGGTTACGACGACCCCACCAACATAGTTGCCGCCCAGAACTACGTCGAGAGCTGCATCAAGATGGGCGGCGACTGGTGCAGGTGGGACGACATGGCCAAGCGTATGCGCTACCTCTACCTCGAAGTCGGCAGGCGGGAGGAGATGGAGAAGGCGTGGACAAGCTACAAGGAGCTGCAGCCCACGGCTGACTTGGAGACGGTGCTCAGCAGCGCAGGTCTCAGTTCTGGAATGGAGGTCTGCGGGTATATGTCATCCTGCCGCTCGTTCTCATGATCACCCCCCCCCCCCCTCCCCCCTAGACCCCCCCCCCGCGGGGAGTTGCTCGCGGGCCGGGCTGTGCCTTGAAAGAAGTGCGCGCCACGCGCCCAGCTGCTGCCGCCCCCCCGCCCCCCCTGCGCCGTCCTGAGCACCCCGCCCCCCTCTACCAGGCTGTCGCTAGCGCGCGCGCACGCACGCGCGCGCACGCGCGCACGCACGCACGCACGCACGCACACACACACACACACACACAATCGCATATGCATGCATGTCTGCACACGCATATATATATATATATATAGTTGCGCATGCGCATACTCCTAAGATGAATCTGCCAATTAATGGCCCAGCCCCTTCCCCGCTCCCCCTCCGCAGCGACTTCTGGGGGAGTTGGAGCATTAGCCCAGGTCAGCGAGGCCGCGAAGGCCCTGGCCAAGAGGGGGCTGGAGGAGCAGGCCCTGCAGGTTGCGATTATCGACGAGGGCAACCATAAGCTCGAGGAGGAGTGCATGGGCGAATGTGGAATGAGGAAGAGGAGGAGGAGGGGGGGGAGGAGGATGAGGGGGATGAGGCGGCGGAGGAGGACGACGATTGGATGGAGGAAGACGAGTTGGGGGATCAGCAGCAACAGTGGGAGGGGAGGAGCAGGAGGAGGAAAGGAGAGGAAGAAGAGGCTGAGGGTATTCATCAGAGCGCCGTTATCTCTCCTCACCCCCTCGTCCTCAACCTGTCCCCTCCCCCACCACCTCCAGCTCCTCCTTCTCCTCAGCATCATCCTCATCATCATCGTCATCATGAGCGTCATCATCAGCAGTGGCAGCAGCGCCATCATCGCCAGCATCATCGTCGCCAGAATAACAGTCATCACTGTCGTCATCGCCATCCTCCTCTTCCTCCTCCTCCTCCCCCTCCCCCTCATCATCATCATCATCATCATCGCCATCGGCGCGGCCCCCACCCCCCCCCCCCCCCCCACCCTCCCCCCCCCCCCCCCCCCCCCCCCCCCCCCCCCCCCCCCCCCCCCCCCCCCCCACCCCCCCCCCACACCCACCCACCACCCAAACCCCAACCCCGCCCCCACCCCCCGCCCCCCCGCCCCAATCTGCAGGACAGCAAGCGCCGCAAGTACAATGGTGATGGCGCCAGCTCCAGTGGCAGCGGGCACATCAGCGCAGCTCAAGTGGCAGCGGGCAGCGAGGCTCCAGTGGCAGCGGGCGGCGCAGCTCCAGTGGCAGCGGGCGGCGCAGCTCAGGCGGCAGCGGGCAGCGCGGCTCCAGAGGCAGCAGGCGGCGCAACTCCAGTGGCAGCAGGCGGCGCAGCTCCAGTGGCAGCGGGCGGCGCAGCTCAGGTGGCAGCGGGCGGCGCAGCTCCAGTGGCAGCGGGCAGCGCGGCTCCAGTGGCCGCCAGCGGCGCAGCTCAGGTGGCAGCGGGCAGCGCAGCTCAGGTGGCAGCCCAGGCGGCAGCGGGCGGCGGCCAAGCTCCTGGAGAGGAGGTGGAGGAGCCAGCCCAGAGGCGCAGGGCGAAGGCACGGGCCAAGCCCGCGTCCAAGGTGTCGGGGCGCCAACTATACGCCTAAGATCTTGGCCAAGTCAATTCCGAACACAGGATCGGTGCTTACGCTTCCATGGCTTGGCCACGAAGTCATGTGCACCGATCTTGTGTTCACTATTGGGATGGCCAGGGTTGGGGAGCGCGAGTAGTTGCGCCCTCGACAAGGGGCAGCAGAAGATCGAGACGCCCGAGGAAAGGGCAGCAAAGCAAAGGAAAAAGGATGAGCAGGCGCTCGTCAAAGCAGCAGAGACCAAGGCGAAGGCAGTGCTGGCGACCTACCAGACGGCGGTGAATACTGCTTCCACGTTCCTGTCCGCGATGAACGCCATGCCCGAGTGGAAGTGGTTGAAGGTGCGGGGGGGGGGGGGGATGGCGCGGCCTCTCTCATCGTCCTCCTCCCTCCACACTTGACCGAACGAGTTCGCGTGAAGTACAGTCAACGCGCATAGTAAGGACAGACGACTTTTTCAAGGGTACCCTTGGGTCCTTGCCTGCCTCAGCCTCTGCGGCTCGTCCCTAACAACTTTCGCAGGCTAGTTTCTCGCGTTCCCTGGGTGCTTGGCCGCCTGCCGCCAAGAATACTTCAACTTCGGCCTCCAAGGGTCTTGCGTCCTTACCACGCGTCCTTACTATGCATTCTCACTGTAGGTCTGCTTTCGCACTTGCAGTGAATGATCCCGCTCGCTGCGCAATTCCCTGGCCCGCCCAAACCCAGACCCTTCTCGTTCCCGTCCCCCCTCGCCTCGCCCCCCCCCCGCACTGCGTGCCCCTTGTGGTTCCAATCCCTTCCAACCGACTCCACTCCGCCCGCTCCCTCGGCCCTGCGCCCATTCGTTCGCCCCGCGTGGGGGAGGGAGGTTCACCCAGACGACTGGGCTCAGTCCTTGCAGAAGAAGGTCGACCATGCCATGAGCAGCCGCACCGACTACTTCGTGCGCATGTGCATCGAGAACAAGGCCAGCCTCGTCAAGGACATGGCGCCGACTGAGCTTATCGAGGAGTATAAGAAGATTACTGACAGGACAGCGGGCGTGTGTTCAGAGCATTGCACTTAATGCAGATATGTCTACACACCGTTAGTCATACTTATATATAGAACACGACGCACACATGTACACGTAACTCTATATAGTTATAGATCACAAGATGTGATCACAGCCAGAGAACAGTGATACATACATCAAGCCAACTAGAAACTTACAATTCAGAACTCGATCTGATTGCACTCGACCGCAACACTCCCACTCGTCCGACGTCCGTCCTTCTCGCCCTCATCCAAAAACGAGACTGCGACTGAATGCGAAGGACTCGATCCCGCCCCTCTCGCCCCTCATTTGCCCCTTCCCTCCCCCATCCCTGCCCCTTCATCCCGCCCCCCCGCCTCTCGATGCGAGCCTTGTCCCGCCCCTCCTTGCTCATCTGGCGCCAGTGGATAGATGGGGGGGCAGGATGACTCAGCCTGTGGACGAGCTTATCCAGCTGAACCAGATCATCAACGAGCAGCACGCGTTGAACAACAAGTGGGCTAAGAAATAGGCACAGTAGGGATCAGGCAGCTGCAGCGGGCTAGACTGTACTAGCATAGAGCTCAGCAGCGGGGTGCACTCATTGCATGGCCCCCAGGGAACCCAGCAACAGGTGACAGAGAGCTAGGAGGGGAAGAGGGTGAGGGCGCGGCCAATTCGGCTGGCGAGGCTCCGGTTCCCCCACCGAAGCACTACCGATGAACTCGGAACCGATGATCTCCGATGAAACAGCTGCAAAACCATATATATATATATATGTATATATATATGAAAAAAAATCATGGGCGATGAACTCCGCGATGAACAGCGATGAGCCCCGATGAACTCTGCAGAGCTCCGGAGAGCTCCGAGAAACCATCCGGAGAAAACTGGAAAATGCCTGGCGTTAGAAATCCGAGTGCCACGTGCGCTTGATCCTCGAAACAAGTTCACCCTTTCCCTGCTCATCCAACCCTCTCCTCGCCCTGCCCCTCCTCCGCTTCCACTCCTCCTGCCCAGGGCTTCCCTTCAGTTCCGCCCCCTCCTTCCCTTCCCCCCCCCCTTTCAATCGGGCCCCTGTTTTCCCGCGGCGCCAACCTCGCGTCTGCGCCGTTCATTATTCCCACCGCTCTCCAGGGGAATAGTCGCGGAAACATCTATCAGTTGAGAGGTGCCCGAGGAGGGCGAGAATGACAATGAGGCGTTTCTTTTTGAAGCATTTCTGCGCGATAAGAAGCAGCGAACTTCAAGCCGCTCTCGCGACGCCTTGTGGGGAAAGTGTGCAGTGTCTCAGATGGCCATTTTTTCCAGCGTTTCTGCTCTCCTCGTTCCGTGAAGTTAAGACGCTGGAGTGAGGACATATTTGGGTGCCAGTTTTCGGGCCGTTCAGTAGATTCACGTCGTGGATCCCATTCGTGGCCAAGGCCCGCCATGGCCAGACCGTTCCTTATCATGCGTTCATTATGACAGCAGGATGATTTCACTCTCGCTCAGAGTCCGCTCCTCCAGCAGCCATGGCCAGTTGCGGCATGACTTGTATGCGCCTCGTGCGAGGCTCTTGCGAGGAAAGAACGTCGGCTCGATTCTCGCAGTTTTTGTGGGGCAATCGAGCGTGCAAGGGTTCGCTCGATACATGAAGTTTTCTACTAGGGAGAAGTCAGATAACTATTGCACTCCCGACCTATACCCCACTTGCCCCGCTTCCCCCCGCCCTGTGCACCCTACACCCTAGGCGATGCTTAAGAAAACGGAAGGTTTCGGCCAGAGTCTCGATTAGTCTTACTGTTTCAATGTAAATCCTAAAAGCGTAGTAGAAATTTTGTGTTTTTGTATTCCGATTATGAGACTATGAATTTCTTAACCCATGATTTCTTAAGCATTTCGCAGGGCGCATTACGCCGTGCAACATCCCACCCCCCGCCCCTTCGCAGCATTTCCCCCTCCGCATCATCGTCTCTCGCCCTGTTCGCCGCGGGGCGCCCCTTGACTCCAGCGCCTCTCGAAGTGTGGCCTGCTTCAGGCGCGCCTTGGCTGCCCGAGAGATATCCGAAGGGCGCATGATAGGGGGCGGGGTGAGTAGCGATACGAATCGCAGTCAGAGTGGAACACAGTAGTACGCATTGCGGGTGATATTGATGATTTGAATTGCACTGCGTTGTGGGCTGATGTCAAGCATTTGGGTATTTCAGATCAAGCGCGCAATGCCCAAGCGCGGCCTTTCGCCCCCTCGGCCATGGGAACAACCAGAATGGAAACAAGACCCGTCGCGAGAAGCTGAGAGGAAAGCAAAAGCAAAGGAAAGCAGTCATTTGTTTATCGAGGAGTTGCTTGACCATTACTTGACAGGGAAACGAGTGACTGCACGCTCAGTGTGCGTTTTGTGCGAGTATGCATATGATTGCGGGGTAGAAGACGCCTTCAAATATAAATTGCCTGCCACGTCAAAAACAGGACACTTCCAGAGGAAATTAGACACTGCATTAGGCTTCGCACAATTCGACGACATGCTTTATTCGTTCGATATACCTGGTCTAGCGAGGGGAGATATCGAGCGCACGCCTCAGACCGTGCATGCATCACTACCGCACGAAGTTTTGTTCGATGAGGTTTCAAACGACCTGTCAATATTGACGGATTGGGCTGAGCACGTACGTGATGCGGAGTGGATATCTGCATACGAAGATCACGACATCGTCAAACAACTCACGCCCGAAGAGCGATTGAAAACCCTGCCCATAGCAATATACATGGACAAGACACCATATACTAAGACCGAGAGTTTTTGGAGTATCAGCTGTCATCTCTTGAGCTCTGGGAGAAGACATCTTCTGCTGGCTCTGCGCACGAGCGACCTGTGCGACTGCGGGTGCAGTCATTACTGTTCAATGCATGTTGTGTATACGCTGTTGCACTGGAGTCTATCAGCACTAGCGAATGGTACATTCCCAAGCGAGCGCCACGACGGGTCTCCGTGGCTGCCGTTCGAGTCAAAGCGGTGCGCAAGATCTGGACAGGAGCGGGAGGGTTGCAGCAGTGGTTGCATTTGAAGGGCACGCGGGCGTGACGTGTTGCGCTGCCACTTGCAGGGGGATGGGGGGGGGCGTTCGGTTCGAGCGCAGGGAGAGTGGACTGCCCTCGAAGAGAGCGGGGGCTGATCGCAACAGGGGCGAACGGCTCGCGAAGAGAGCGGGGGGCGCGGGGGCCCTTGTGTTCGCGGGGCCATGCATCCATTCTCCTCGCCGCCGCGGTGCCCCGTTCCATCGCTCATCCGGTTTGGGGGGCGTCTCCCTACTCTCCCCATCGATCATCGTTCTGCGCCCTGCCCCCTCGCTGTCATCCTCGCTCTCTCCCCGTGGCGCCCCGCCCTCGCCCGACTGCTTGCGCCTCGCCGAGACGCCCCAAAACGTTAGGGTCAGGGGGCGCTGCCTCGCGACATGCCCTGCGCGCCCGTGGTCGAGGGCAGAAGAAAGCACAGTCGGCCCTGATTAGTAGGTCGGCCCTGCCAAATCAAGGGCGCCCGTGCATTCTCTGTTCCGCGGCCAATGTCATCTACATTCCCGTGGCAATGTGGCCCTCAGAAGGGTCTTGCGTCCTCTCGCGCGTTCCCTCCGAGCAAGTGCGACTGCGGGCCAGTGATGGGCGTTTGCCGTTGATGTGATAGGCTGCAGTCTGGGCGCGAGCGAAGCAGCGCTTCAGCCTCTCCCCCCCCCCTTGTCGCCAGTCCCCATCAGTGAAAGGGAGGAGTGTAACGCGGTGGATGCGAGTTATGGTGAGATTCTGATATTGGGGAGGGAAGGGCATTCGACGCCGACCATGAGGAGCGAGGAGGAGGCAGAGGCGGAGGAGGAGGAGGAGGAGGAGGAGGAATAAGACAATGAGAAAGAGGGGGCACTGCGATCTTCTGGAACAAAACCACGTAAAAAAACACTCGGGCAGGAGCTTGGATTTCGCGCAGTGGTCGTCGATATCAAGGCCGATTGGCCCGAGATGAGCACGAGCATGGGCTTCCCGACTTGCGCCCACAATGCTGCGCCGTGCATTTTTTGCAGTTGCCCCCAGTCAGAGTTGAGGGACCACGACCTTCGAAACCCGTTGCTGCCACACGGGCCGAATTGCTACGATACCGAATGCAGGAGCCATGAGAAGTGGGTTATCTTAGACTCTTCTGAGCTGCATCGGAAGGTGAGGTGGAGGTTAGTATTCAAGAAGAAGCACAAGGGGAGGGCACTATCACAGGATATCCCAGAGCTGGGCTTAAAACAAAACGATCGCCTCGTGGCCATACCTTCTATGTTGGACACCATGGACTTTGATAAGCTCAGCAATTTAGAGGAGTGCCCTGCCCTGATCTGTTTCTGGAGGCCAACGCAGGATGCTAAGGTGCACCATCGCAATCCATTGCTCGACGCGTCGCTGGGAATAGGCATTACATCATTCAGCATCGATGAGATGCACTGTGTCCATTTAGGCATCATGAAAGTATATATCGGCACTGTTTTCTGGAGGCTCTTGCTAGCGAACATTTTCGGTCTTAAGCTTTCTACTCAGGACGATCTTGTTTCGGTTGGCCTGCAGAACATTATGATTCTCTTGGCAGAGTGGTACCCCAAAGAGAGGGATCGGCGGGGGCTCCAAGAGTCCCAGGTTACCAGGGTGGGGAACATCACAGAAGGGATGATCGGTTCGAAAGCCAGCCCCTCGATAAGCACGAAGGCAGCAGAATCCAAATGGTTGTTCTTCTTTTCGGTTTGGTTGATGGAGGAGTTTGGCAATAAATGTGCAGACGTGGAGAGAGCAAACGTATTGCTTCAGGCTGGCGTTGCTCTGGTGAAGTGGTGTGACTTGCTGGAGAAGCAGCCCCGTAAAGTGCCAGCCGATGTGTGCGATGACTTGGAAGCGTTTGCGGCAATGCATTGTAACCTCGCGGGCCTCGGAGGCGTTCCAATCCTACCGAAACACCATTTGTTTCGACATCTCACCGAAATGATACGGGTAAAAGGTTCACCTCACTACTACCACACGTACATTGATGAGGGAATGAATGGCGTGGTCGCGTCCATAGCTGCCTCGACGCACAGGGCGCGGTTCGAAAGAATGGTGTTTCGAAAGTGGGGGTACCTTGCGAGAGGCCCGCGGGATCAGAATAGGGAATGGGGGGGGGGGGGGAGGGCGGCAAACGGCAGGCGCGAGGGGGGGGGGCAACCTGAGCAGGAGGGGTGAAACAATTGACAATTGCAAGTTTCTGGGGAGAGCACGCCCCCGAGAATGCCACCCCAATCATCAGTAACGCTGTAGAGCAACACGAAACAATAGTAGCCCATGTTTTTGGGATCGAGACCCCCATCGACCAGCACGCAGTAGTTCGAGCTCCCACTTTGGAGTGGCCTGGCCAACGATGGAGGCAGCTGCGTCGCGCAAGAGCCCACGACAGGCCAGCGCGGGCCAGACCTTGATAAGCCCCTTCCCAGCCCCGCCCCATGCATGACCCCTGTTCTCCACCTACTGGGATCGAAACCGACGTTGCACCTCTCTCTCCTTCTCCCCATTGTCCTTCAACTGCGCCGCCCTGTATGCACCCCCGCCCCCTGGCCCAGCAACGCCCCCCCCCTGTGCCGCGCGCCACCCCCCGCCTCCCGCCCCCAGAGTTCGGCCCCACTGGATGTTCTTAGTCGAAGCAGTTGAAGCCCCACCTCGGGGCCATTCGAGCGCTCGAGTGTCGCAGCTCACCCCCTGCAGGTCCCAAAGCAGTTAAAGGCCGTTCGTCAGCTTTTTGACCCTGCCGCACGCGCTCGCGGCAGCTATGCGCAAGGTGGGAGAGGGCAGTGCTCCTCCCTCAGCAATCCTCTCTGCCGCGGGTGTTGTTGACGTCGCTCAGTTCATCGTGGTTCGTCGGCCGATTGCTAGATTTGTTGCAACGCGCGCTCGGGTGCGCATTGACTCGTTGGGTGCTCTCATTCTTGTCCGCGGCCAGGGCAGCGCGCGTAGTAAGGACAAACTACGTTTTCAAGGGTGCCCTTGGGTCCTTGCCTGCCTCAGCCTCTGCGGCCCGCCCTAGCAATTTTCGCAAGCCAGTTTCTCAGGTTCCCTGGGGGTGGCCGCCTGCCGCCCAGAATACTTCAACTTCTGCCTCCAAGGGTCTTGCGCCCTTACCACGCGTCCCTTACTAGAAGTTTGCCGTGGCGGGCTTGTTTTCCACAGCCACCACCATGCATTGGACGGGTGAAGGAGGTGTAGGCTGAGGGGGAAGAGGAAGAGAGTGGCCCCATTCCCCCTCCTACTTATGGTGATGGCGGTGGAAACGAAGCTCACACATCCATCACCCCCCTCTCTGCAATCCTTGTGTCTTGCGGGACTGCGTTGATACCTGTGCGGTTCTGCTGGTTCAGAATGCTTTTTTTTGCGGCAGTGGGGAGGTGGCAACCTCGGGGTCCCTGACGAGATCAAGGGCTATGCGGTTCTAATTAGAGAGTGCAGCGGGGGGGACATGACGCCGCTGCAGCAGCTGGAGGCGGTGACGGACTTCGTCAACAGCCACATGAATTCTGTATCTAGAGATTTGGACGCTTTTGAAGTGTTCTCCTAAGTGTGCCCGATCGCACAGCAAGGAAGTGGGGTGGATGATGGAGGAAACTGCAGGTAGAGTGGGATGACGTGGGCGGGTGGCGCCACATGGGGGGGGGCATTTCTTCGAGCATCGTTCTCCCAGCCGCCTGGCCTCACCTCTGTGCAAGCGGCAAAGTGGTCGCATCATTCTGAGTATGTTCTCACGTTGGTGGCTCGGCGTCGAACGCCCGCTGGCCGCCTTTGGCGAACGGTTGCATGTTTGGCAAGCACGTTTGTGATTGAGGAAGCATTGGTAGGAATGTGATCCGACGCGATCGATCCGACATGCGAGCTACGTGCCATCGAATTGATAAAAAAAAAAAAAAAAACGAGCTCAAACTAAGGTTTGCTCAGGGTGTGGTCTGCAATCCAAAGTATTTCGGGGGGCAGGCGAGACCACCATGGAATTCGACAAGCATACCCGCCACATCGAGGAGGATCTTACCAGCCTCGAGGGCCAACTGCATGCTAGTTTCACAGTGCTGCGCCTGAAGGAAGGCGGTCTACTTACTATTGCGGTGGCCAGCCGCTGGGGGCGCAGTCGGGAGCGATTTGCCAGCGGGATATTGGAGTGGGCTGACGTTGTCCAAGCAAGCGGGGTGAGCAGAGAGGAGGAAGTTGTTTCTGTTGGTTGGTACGTCCTCCTTCTCCTCCCCTGCCCTGCCCTTCCTCACCCCCATCCTCCTCTTCCCCCTCCTCCTCCTCCTCCTCCTCCTCCCCCTCGTCCTCATCCCCCGCATCCTCCTCCAACGCGCCCCTCCACATCGACCTTTTCCCCCTCCTCGCCGCGCAACTCTTCCGCGCCCATCTGGCATCCCAGTCGCCCCGCCGACCCCCCGCAGTTGGAGTGCCGCAGCTGGCTTCGCTTCATCAACGCCACGGGGCACAAGCGGGACGTGCGCAATATTTTCGGCGATGAGGAGCGATGGGGCAGAGCATGCGAGCAACGCAGCAGAGGGTGCGCCCAGACGACGGCGCGCGCCAAGTAGGATGAGGGGAAGGAGGCGGGACGGAATCATGGCAGGGGTGGAAGATAAAATGATAACCGTTGAACAAACATCAGAGAAGGAGCAGGGGTGGAAAAGGACAGGGATGATGGTGGGCACAACGCACAGGGAACCATGGACGGCGCGCAGCACTGATGATTGCAAGCCGCTGCGTAGCAATTGGGGGTGCGTTCGATTCGGGGCCCGATGAAGGGATGACTAGCAAGGCAGACATGATAAACGGGACGGGCGCGCCATCGGCGAGCAAGGGATGGATGATGGCGGTGCTGGTGAAGGTGGTGGTGATGGTGGTGGTGGTGGAGATGATGATGGTGATGACGATGTCAACGATGATGGCGGCCATGATGATGCTGCTGCTGGTGATGGTGGTGATGAATATGATGATGATAGTGATGGTGATGATGATGATGCCGATACCGATGGTGATGCCACTGGTGATGATTGTCATGGCGAAGGTGTTGGTGGTGATGATGATGCTGAGGATGATGAAGGTGGTGATGGTGGTGGTGGTGGTGGTGCTGATGATGGTGTTGAAGACGTTGGTGTTGCTACTGATGATGCTAGTGGCATTCGTGGCCATGGTGGTGATGGTGATGCTGCGCATGCTGGTCATGATGATGGCGATGCGGAGGGCGACGGGCTAACGCATGGCACATGTCATTAACGGTAAAAGTGGGCGGCTGAGGATTGCCCGAAGGTCGCGTCCGCGAACGTCCAGCTCCAGTTTGCTGCTTATCTTGCGACTCTGGCGCACGTGAGGCGCGCATGGATATTGATGGAGAAACCGCTTCAGAGCAGGATGGACGAACACCCGACCATGCAGACTGTGATGGCGCTGCTGGGTGCGTCTACGATTCTCACATACATGGGCGCGTTCCAGCCCAGGCCGCTCATCCCGAAAGCGTGCAACCTCATCACTACTTTACCTTCCACTGTTCACAACATGCTGGCGAAGAAACGCCCGATATGCAGCTCCAAGAAGTCGGACAGGGATCGGTTCCACACGGAGATTCGAGGGTGGGTCGTCGGCGGCAAGGGCAGGCGTCGTTTCTCTTGCGGGGCAGGGATGAATAGAGAGGAACGGGGGGGCAGAGGGGTGCCCACCCGCACCCCCCGACCTACCTCCGCCATCGTTCCCATTCCCACCTTGGAACCATTCCTGGGAGACAGAGAGAGGGGGGAGCAGAGGGCGCGGAGAAACGATGCCGAAGAGAGCGAGACGGAGGAAGGGGGAGACGAGGAGAACGAGACGGAGGAGCCATGAGAAATTGCAGTGGGGCGTTCAAGGGCAGTGCGGCAAGCACAACATAGGGGAAGCGTCGGGTCTGGTGACGACACCATGGGGAGGAGGGGGTCACTCTGACCCCCTAGCATCGCGAGGCGATGATGTAGGCAGCACTCGGATCCAGCACGTGCGCGCCAGTATCTGCGCGCGTGCGCGCGCAGAACGCACATTGCGATTTGTTTTGCGATCCTCGGGGTTCTGGTCACACTACTGCTCGGCCCCCTACCCCATTGTGCAAGAGCCCATCATCTCCCCCCCCCCCCCGCCTCTCTTCGTGGAGGAGCTGAGTTCCACAGAGCATTATCCGAGGGGATACTGCGAGACCCTGTGGAACGCGTGGAAGACCGCGCAGCAGAAGGCTATATTCATGGACAGAATTAACTTTTTGATGAGCGATGGCCAGATCATGAGGAAGAGGTCGAGGATGGCAGCACTCTTGGAGAAGGACACAGCTGCCGAGAAGCTTGCGCCAAGAAAAGGGCATCGATCGTCATCCAACAACCGCACGCTCCACGAATACGGCAAGGCAGTTCTCCGCTCCATTTGGAAGCCTCCTAGATGGAGTCCGATCGAATAGATGGGGTCGAAGGACAGCGCCGCGTCGCCAATATGCATTGCATATGCATCGGCGATGCGTAGGCGACGTCGGCGATGCATCGGCGGCGCTGGCGCGGGGAATCACTCAACGACGGCCTCTGCTTGACACTTCCTCACACATTGTCCCCCCCCCCCGCTCCCCAGAACTTGGAGTTGATAAATGATGGGTCGACCATGCCAAGTCAAGTGTGCCGTTGTCGTATGTTTAATGTAATCGGAGTCTCCTTCTCGGCATACCCTCTGGCATGGTCACAGTATGGTCTTGAGTCCTCTCGGGTGTCTTGTCGCATCACTCCGTCTGGCCCTTTCGCAGATTCCAGCACCTCCGCAGCCATTTGGGCTTAGGTGCTGCCAGGCATTACCTGGCCAGATAGTCACACAAAGTCTACGGTGTGTTTTCTTTGCCCCAGCTGACGGGGCCAGTGATCCACATGGACATGGGCATGGCGTCAAGCAGCGCTAGCCCAGCGAGCGGCGCGCAGCCAGCTATGGCACAACCTGTTGGTGCTACTTGCCATTTGCATGGGTGGGTGGCGTCAGACATTGACACGGGCGTGCTCGAGGTGCACGGAGCAGCTCGCTTGCGATCGATGGGCGTGGAAATCAAGAAGCTCGACATCTTCGAATTACATCGGGAGGACTGGCTCACCCAGGTGCCGAGCCTCATCTTCATGTCCAACCTATGCCCTCCGACGGGCCATAGGGACTACTTGCAGTGGCTTTTGAAGAAGTACTTGCAGTGGAACCCGAACGCATCAGAGCGCAGGATGCACTACGAGGTCATGTGCTTCGAGGCGGTCATCGCACAATGTCCATCTGCGTCTGTTGTGACCATCATGCGGTCGAACGAAGCTCGTCGTGGCGGGGGCACTCCCGTCGTCGAGGCCCAGATGGGGCACGTGCCTGGCTACGTTCCCAAGGAGTGCAACCATGATGCGGGAGACGGCCTGAGGCCTCTGGGCGGCGGCGGGACCAACAGAGTGCGCAGGAAGCTCCACGGCCCCCTCAGGCCGAACGATTTCATCTCGCCAAACGGTGACGGCAGCATCAACGTAGTTGCGCTGTGTGCTGCAGCCACGGCGAATCGGATGAAGGTGCTGTTCCTTGGCGAGTGGGACGGGTCATTGTCCCTCGGGTGCGCGGTTGGATGCATGTACCACCAGACGCTCGATCGGGAACTGGGTATCGGAATGGTCTTTGATCGGGGCATCGTGCCAAGGCGTTCGTTGAACAACCAGCGCCCATCCACATACAAGGAGTTCTACGAGTACGCGATGCAGTACCGCGCGGTGCAGATCGTCGATGAAGCGGCGCGCATGAATGCTCCTTGGCCTGAGGACTGGGAGGACAGACTCAATCCATACGTCGGCCTCAATACGGCGTGCATGTGGCATTTTGCGCAGGTCTGCACCGACGCTAATGGCCTGTCCTTGGTTTTCAGTGCAGCTCAGAGTTCCATGGGGGCAGGTCCGATCAATCCTTGAGCGCTTTGGGTGGCAACTCAGAATCGACACGTTCTTCATCGGCTGATGTTCTTAGCATTTTGTATGTTCATTGGCAGCGCTCAGTGCATGATGATGCTCGTGCATGTGCTTTGTTCAGTGTGTCAGGAATATGGCGGCTCGCTCTGGGATTGCCCCAGTGTACATCGCCACAGTTGTAGGTGCACAACGTTTTGTATATTGCAAATAATGAAAAGGTACTTGTCATGCGTGATCAGAGCCTAGTACAGTTTCTGGCTTCTCAGCGTGGTTTCGCAGTGCTTGCCGTGTTTGGAGTGGGTTTCCTTGAGACTTGTGTAAGTGAAGCTCAGTGAAAAGGGCATCGTGATCAACAGTTGTGGTTTGTCGTGCGACGCTGACCAATGCTAACAGCTGTGGTATGCCAGTGCCGTCCTATGTTATGCAATGCTCTGGTGCCGATGCTGGTGCTGATGGGGCGCCCCAGCATCAGCACCAGCATCGGCACCAGCGCCAGCATCAGCTTCATCACGATGATGATGGTAATCAACATCATCATCAGCATCAGCATCATCAGCATCATCATCACCATCGTCATCATCAGCAGCATCACCATCATCATCAGCAGCACCACCATCATCGTCGTCATCAGCATCTTCATCATAATCTTCATCATCATCATCATCATCATCATCATCATCATCATCATCGTCACCCTCCTCCTCCTCCTCTTCCTCCTCCTCTTTCTCCTCCTCATCCTCCTCCTCCTCCGTCTCCTCCTCCTCCTCCTCCTCCTCCTCCTCCTCCTCACCCCCCTCCTCCCATGCCTCCTCCTCCCCCCGTTCCTCCTCCTCCTCCTTCCCCTCCTCCTCCTGTTACTCTTCCTTTTACTCCTCCTTTTACTCCTCGTCCTCCTCCTCGTCCTCCTCCTCTGGGAGAGAGCCTCGAGCACCCCAGGCTGCGTGGGATTGAGGGGGCAGCCCGTATGCAACCAGCCCGCCTGCTGCTTTTCCTCCTCCTCCGCCCCCCCCCCCCCTCCCCATCCCTGTCCCCGTCATCGCCCTCCTCCCCCCCATGTTTTGTCACGGCCAGCGTGGCCGCGTGGCCTGGGCATGGGCGCTCGAGCCCAGCATTTGCATGCAGGCGGATTCGGTATCCGACCAGCCATAACTGGGGGAGCTGTGGTCCTTATATGCCCCGTGGACGAACCCATCGCATCGACGATCTCTCGAGAGGGGTGTCGAAATCGATGGCCCCCCCCAGGGCGTAAACACCGCAGCACTCCCAGTTGTGGCTGGCCTGGGTATGGTGCTCTGATATACATGTATATATACACATGCGTGTGTGTATATATATATATACAACTAACTATTACACATTACTGTCGCCGTTTGTCTATGCAAACATATATATACACAATATATACGTGTTGAACTATGAGTCTACATATGTGCATATATATGCGTATGTATATAATACATAACGCATCTATATCTAAATACATGTATGTATATATATATATACACATACATATTTGTGTTATATATTTATATATATATATATATATATATTCTCAAGTAAGATGGTTCCGGGATGCGATGATGGTTCCGGAGCTTTCGCTGCTGCCCAAAATGTTCCGGTTCGGAAGTTTGCTCGGGAACCAATCTCCGGTTCCGGAGGACCTCTGGGAGGTCCGTTCCAATGCCGGTGTTCCAGCGAGTCGGTGCGGCCTGGGGCTTGCCGTGCAACCTGGCGCAGTCCATCCGATGCGATGCAGACTGCGTGCCGATGGTCACCTCCGCCCGGAACCTTGGCCACCTCCCCAGCGGCAGGGCGCTCCTGGCGGGCCGGCTCGGCGCCCTTCGCGACCTCCTGCTCCGGGCTGAGGGCGAGGTCGGCCTCCTCGATGGAACGCCATCGACCTACATGATAAACTTCATGATCCGGATGAGTCAAAGAGCAAGCGTCCACCTTCACATGGCAGAAGTGCTGGAGGGGAGGTGAGGAAGAACCAAATAAGGGATGCGGCACACGTTCCGATCCGATCCCGTGTCCCGCTGGGATGCGGACTGATCCTGCGACGGCGGCGTCGGCGTCGAAGACGACGACCCGTCGAAACCGGGGGGCGTTTCCAGAGGGGCCCCGGTCGTCGACGAGTCGAGGGGAGGGGGCTCCTCCTCCTCCTCCTCCTCCTCCTCCTCCTCCTCCTCCTCCTCCTCCTCCCTCTCTCCCGTGCATTCTTGGGGGATCCCCTCTTGGTCGTGTCGCGTGGGTCCGCCGGCTTGGTCGGAGCGCGCTCCAGGAGAGGTCCAGGGCAGGGTTCCCGAGGTCCTGCGTGCCGGAAAGTGCTGCGCCGTGGAAGGGGGCTTCCTGGCCCGCGGCGGGAGTCGGGAGGCAGTCGGGCCTCGGTGCCCTCGCCAGGAGAAGCCTGGAGGAGGCAAGGCATGCCCTCCCCTCCTCCTCTTCCTCCTCTTCCTCCTCCTCTTGCCTCCTCCTCCTCCTTCTCGTCCCCCTCTCCCCCTCCTCCCTCCCTCCTCCTCCTACCTCCTCCTCCTCCTCCTCTCTCCTCCTCACCTCCTCCTCCTCCTGCCTCCGCCTCCCCCTCCTCCTGCCCCTCCTCCTCCTCCTCCTCCTTCTCCTCCTCTTCCTCCTTCTCCTCCACCTCCTCCTCCTCCTCCTTCTCCTCCTCCTCCTCCTCCTGCCCCTCCTCCCTCCCGGGAGGGTAGCCACCGCGGGGAGGGCGGGCACCGCACGGGAGAAGGGTCCGGCGGCAGCCGCGCGGGAGAGGGCCGCCCCTGCAGGATAGCTGTAGGGGGTCCACAGGCGAGCGAGTGGGCGCCCTCCCAAGCGAGGCCAAGCCCATCTCGAAGAAGAAAGCACTCCATTCGCATACGGTAGGTTCGCGTCGTGTCGACCGGCGGCGACCCCGCCGCCGACGTTCAACGTTGAACGCCGACGGCGGCCCAGAATCGGTCGATGTTGAACGATCGGACGTTGCGGAGACGGCCGATCGTTCAAGGTTGAACGATCCAGCGCGGTGTCAGGAACCAACGCCAGTGTCGACACGGCACGGACCTGCAGTACACTTTTTGGGCGCTCCGGCGGCATCTCTGGCGCCTCCCCTGGCGCCGGAGGCTCGCCAGGGATGGGGGGGATCCAGCGCAGATCCAAGGAGTCCGCGCGGAGCGCCAAACGTTTATGTAGTGTTTGCGCGCACCCAATCTGAGTTGTACCTTTCTTATTTGCTTTGTCTCTGTCTCCTTCTCCTCCCCCCTCGTTTTCGCTTTCCTTCTTCCTCCTTCTCTCCTCCTCGACCTGTAGCTGCCTGCGCTCAGGGTAAAAGTAAGAAAGAACAAAACAGTTGATGGTGTGTTTCTTATTTCCAGCACTTGTCTTCCATGGCCCTCTCTCGGACCGAGAAGCCCCCTGTGGCGGGAGCGGATGGAGCTGGGCCGAAGCGCAGCGGGGTGGAGGATTGCCAGCCCTCTGGCTGCCTCCCCTCTCCACTCCTTCCTCTCCCGTCTCGCCTGTCTTCCGCCGTCATTCTCTCACCCAGGCGCAGTGTTGGCCGTGGAGCGAGATGGAAAGGGAGGGCCCCTCCCCCGTCCTCTCTCGGGGGGGGGACCAGCGTTTCTGGCGGCGAAGCTGCGGCGGCTACCACGCTGGGCTGTCTCCGTGCATGCTGCATGCTATGGTTCGCGTGGTGTCGAGAAACGTGGCTCTGGCGATCTGGGGCCGTTCTAGACATGTATACTGGCAGTGTTCCCACGTGCAGTGTATCAGTCTTGGGCTCACATTATCCCCTCGTCGTCGTCGTCGTCCTCCTCCTCCTCCTCCTCCTCAGCCCCGTCATCTTCCTCCCACTTTTTTTCTCCTTTCGTTCGTGCTCCTGCCACTGTTTTCCCCTTGTCATCGTCACACCCTGTCCTTCTCCTGATTATCCTTCTCCTGCTCCTCCTCACCCTTTTCCTTTTCCTTCCTCGGCATCGTCATCCTCGTTATCGTGACCTCCTTCGTCGTATCCTTCTGCATCCTTCATCATCCATAGTATCTCCCTAGCTTCTGCTTCTTCTTCTTCTTCTTCTTCCTCACCGTACCCTCCTCCCCCTGCCCATGAATCCTCCTTCTTTCGCCTCCCCGACCCCTCTTCCTCCTTCCACCGCCTCCTCCGCCCTGCTCCTCCTGCTCCGCCCCTTCCTCCTCCACCTCCCTCCTCCCTCCTGCCCCCCTCCCTCTCCTGCTGCTGCTCCCTGCTCCCTCCCCTGCTCCTCCCCCCCCCTCTGCCGCCGCCGTGGCTCCAGGCCCCAGGCCGCTCTCGGGGGCGCGGCGCCCCGATGTCCCACCACGGCACGGTGAAGAGCTGGGTCGGCGACAAGGGGTTCGGCTTCCTCCTGCCCGACGGCGGAGGCGAGGACGTCTTCGTCCACCGCTCCGCGCTGATCGGCGCAGAGGAGCTGCTCCCCGGCGACAAGGTGATCTTCGACATCCGGGACGCGCACGCGGCGAGGATCAGCGCTGGCAGGGGGCAGCTGATCGACGCTGCTCCCCCGTGGCAGGCCCGGGCTTGGGAGCCGCGCAGAGGCGTTCCAGCAAGGGCCTCGCCTCCGAGGGCCGGAAAAAGGCCGGCACTCCCTCCTCGGCGGAGGGCGGCAGCTCGGCGGATGCCGGCGGAAGTGAGGCGAGGGCGCGTAAGACGATCGAGGGCGCCTCCGCCGGTGGAAGCCGGCGGGAGGCCAGCGGACGGCGGCGGCAGTGAAAGACGTGTCCCAAGCACACATCGTTTGTCGATCCGCGTCTCCGGAGCAGGCCACGTTGGGCCGTCTCCCCGCCTGCCCCCTTCCTCACGGCCTCGGGCCTGGGGGCTGCTTACTTCGTGGCCAGGCCAGGGTCGCGACTTGGCAGCGGCTGTCCGACCTGGGTTCAGCGCTGACCTCGGCTTGCGCGTCCCCGAGACATCCGAGACGACGGCAAGGGCCGCGGAAGGTTCAAGGCCGTCAACGTCTCGGAGAGCCTGAGCCCCCCGGCCTCGGGGTGCTTCGGCGGCCTGTTCGAGGACGCGCCAGGCAGGCCCGCGCCCGCTGGCGACGTCGGCGCAGCCATCGCCGCCTTCCTGGAGGCTGCCGCGGCCGGCGGCGGCGTGTGCGGCGAGGGCGCTGGGGAGCTGCTGGAGCGCTTCGTGTTCGAGAGCTCGCTCGGCTGCCCCTGAGCGGCTGCGCGGAAAGAGTGGCCCTCCACCAGACTGGCCTCTGGTGGCGCGGGGCCCGTAAGACTCGAGTGCGACGGAGCTTGGGTTCGCCTGCGCCTTTAACAACTTTTTGCGAGCCCGCCTTTGGATTTTGACGGTCCAGTTGCCGTGGGATGTCTGCAGCGGGAGCTCGCGTTAAACTTTAGACTGGGTCTCGTCCTTTTCGTGATGGCCCCGTCAGGCCGAGCCGAGTCCCCCGCACCCGAGCCTACTTCGTCTCCCCGACTGTGGCGCGGGGCCACGAGGAGCCCCCTGGCCTCCGCCTCCGCCTCCGCCTCGGCCTCGGCCCCCGCTTGCAGCCTCGCCTCTCGGCCTCGGCCCCAGCCTGCAGCCACGGCGCTGGCCTGCGCGCCTTGCTTTCGAAACCCCTCCTCCCCTTGGCCTAGGCCTCCCAGAGGGGTCGGAGAAGATGGGTTCGGAGGATCGCGCCGCATCGCCCATGCATCGCCGATGCGGCTCGATGTGGAGCCCGATTAGCTTCACGTCGACGTCGTCGATGCATCGCCGACGTCCACGATGCATCGCCGATGCATCGCCGATGCATCGCCGATGCATCGTCGATGTATCGGCGATGCGGCGCGACCCTCCGACCTCATCTACTCCGACCCCATCTAGGATCGGGTCGGGCGAAAGGGGGGGATTGGGAAAGGGGGGGTCACGAAATTTGCTGCATGCAGCTGGTTTCGGCCTCACCGAGGGGCCCATTCCTCGATACATAGTCGCCTCCGGCGCCGGGAGGCGCCGGGAAAATCAGCTGCGTGAGCTGATTCTCACCCCCCCCTTTGCTATCCCCCCCTTTCGCCCGACCCGACCTGCGGCCTCCTGACGACGCGCCGCGACCCGTGGTGCGCGGCTTCCGGGGGGCAGAGCCGGGGCCGCGCCCGAGCATGCAGGCCACCACACGTCGCGCCGAAGGTGCCCCGACCGGCGAGCCCGCGGCGCAAAGGGCTCGCAGCGAGGGGAGGACCATCCTCCTCCTTCCTCCTCCTCCTCCTCCTCCTCGTCCTCCTTCTCCTCCTCCTCCTCCTCCTCCGTCTCCTCCTCCTCCTCCTCCTCCTCCTCCTCCGTCTCCTCCTCCACCTCCTCCCCCTCCTTCTCCTCCGTCTTCTCCTCCTCCTCCTCCTCCTCCTCCTCCTCCTCCTACCGTCTCCTCCTCCTCCTCCCACCCCCTCCTCCTCCTCCCCTCGCTCTCACTCCTCACTCCTCCTCCTCTCCTCCTCCTCCTCCTCCTCCTCCTCCTCCTCCTCGTCTCCTCCTCCTCCTCCTCCTCCTCCTCCGTCTCCTCCTCCTCCTCCTCCTCCTCCTCCTCCTCCTTCTCCTCGTCCTTCTCCTCCCCTCCTCTCTCCTCCTCCGTCCTCCTCCTCCTCCCTCCCTCCTCCCTAGTCCTCCTCTCCTCCTCCCCTCCTCCTCCTCCTCCTGACCTCCTCCTCCTCCTCTCCTCCTCCCTCCTCCCTAAGTCCTCCTCCTCCTCCTCCTCCTCCTTCTCCTCCTCCTCCTCCACCTCCTCCCCTCCTCCTCCTCCTCCTCCTCCTCCTCCTCCTCCTCCTCCTCCCCGGCCTGGGGCCACGCGGTCCCCGGTTGGCCCAGGGCCGCTCCTGCGTGCAGCCGGCCTTCTTGGTGCTGGCGGGCCGCCAGATGGTCGAGGGGGTGCCCGCGCCTACGGACGCCGAGGCGGCCAGGCTGCTCGGCCTCGCGGCGGGGTACGCGGCCTGCTGCGAGGCCCGCGGGGCCACCGTGCTGGCCGACTTCGAGGGCGAGATGCCCGGGCACGGCGGCGTGCTAACCACCGCACAGGTCCAGGTCACCAGGTCTCACAGGAGGAACAGGTACCGATACCGATGCCGCTACGCTCCCCTGGGCCTCCTGGGAGGCCCTCGTCGCCACGGCTGGACTCGCCTCGAAGTTCTGGGCAGGACGCACCCAGGGAGAGGTCCAGGGAGTAGCGCTGTCGGTACTGGTGGTTGCCTGTAGGGCAATGGACGGCCTGACGCTGGCGCCCGCCCACGCGGCGGACGGAACCCGCGGGCACTGGGAGCTGGGCCTGCTGGTGCACCTGGAGGGCGAGGGCCGCATCGGCCTGCTGCGGCGCATCATGGAGAGCGCGCGCATCGTCAAGGTCATGTGGGGCGTCCGCGGCGACTGCGAATCCCTGCTGTACCAGCACTGGCCCGTCCAGCTCGCGGTGACGCCCGAGGCGATCGTGGACGCCAAGGCGGCCTTCCTGGGCCTCGGCATGGGCAAGATGCTGGCGCACGTGCCCCCCGAGCACCTGGAAGGCCTGCCCCAGAAGGAGCAGATCGACTTCGACTCCGCGCACGCGGCGAACCGCGAGGCTCTCCCGCTGCCGCTCGGCCTCACGGCCGCGCGTTACGCCGTGGACGATCTGCACCGTATAGAGGCAGGGCCCATGTCGATCCGACGGGCCCGATGCGGTGTCGGGTCCGCCGGGCCAGGCTCGATGCGAGTCCCGTATCCCGACGGTCCGATGCGGCCCCCGCATCGCGCTGCTGTGCATCCTGGCGCCGCCGACCCGATCCGACTCCGACGCCGTGCCGACGCGGCCCGAGCTGGCGCACGTTCCGATCCGATCCGGCTTCCCGACTCGATGCCGACCTCCCCTGGAGGCGATCCTGCTGCACAAGCTGCCGAGGAGCGGGTCCTACGCGGAGGCGCGGAGCGCCACGGACTCGCTGCTGGCCGCGCTGCGCGGCGACCCGTGCGGCCTGGAGTCGCTGCAGACGGAGGTGCGCTGGCTGGAGAGGAGACCATCGGGGCAACGTCAGTAGGGGGCCACATGCGAACCCTACCCCTCCCCCCCACGATTTCTGAGGGAGAGGGTGGGGTTCACTCCGTTCGGGAGCTCCCGAGCGAAGTGAACCCCACCCTTCCCCTCAGAAATCGTGGGGGGCACGGGAAGGGTTCGCATGTGGCCTCCTCGTCAGGAGGGGGCTCTGGCCCAGGCATGGCTGCCTACGGTGCTCTCCGGCGCGGTTCGACTCGCCGGCCGGGGCCGCGGTTCCGACTCGGTTCGGTTCGCCCGCATCGGCCGGGGCCGGCCGGAGCCAGGCTGCTCTTGCTTCTGTTCGATTCGGGGCGATTCGCTGGCGATCCGATCCGTTGCCGACCTGACCCGATGTCGCAAGTCCGTCCAGCTCCGGCCCGCGGGGGGCATGGACCCCCAGTCGCCCATTTTCCTCGCAGGCCCAGGAACGCGGGGCTTGCCCATCGGCCGCCCGTCGCCGATTCCTGGGCGCCGCATGGCCGATGCCGCGCCAGGGCTGGCCCCCCCCCCCCCCCCGAGCCGGCCCCGCCCCGTTCGGCCCCCCCCTCAGGAGGGAGGGGGTGCAGAGGATGGTCAAGGCCGTCCAGACGAAGCGGCATCTCGGGAGGGGGGGAGCGCCAGGCCGCCCCGCCAATTTGTCGACTAGGCGGAAGAGTGACCTTTCGCCGGAGTGACCTTTGGTGCGGGCACGGATGGGCCCCCAGATGGCTGAAGGAGAAGCGGTCGCAGCGGCCTGCGCGCTGGCTTCGTGGCCCCCCCGCGGTCCCAAAAAGCCGCGCACCAAAGGTCACTCTTGCCAAGGGTCACTCTTGCGTGTAGCCGATCTTGGGGCTCGAGGATGTGGCCGTGTCCGTCGCGCCTCGCGGCCCGGGCCGGAGAGCCGCCCCATCCGAGGCGGCCTCGCGAGCAGCGCCAAGAGGACTCCGCGGTCGGTGCGCCTCCGCGGGGCGCGCTGCGCGGAGTTGCGGCAGGTTCGCGTCCTGCCGCGTGGTCGTGACCCCGCCGCCGGCGTTCGACGCTGAACGCCGCTGGCGACCCAGGTTCGGGACGACCGACATGGGCACGGAAAGAATGGGTGCGATGCCCAACAGCAGTTCTTGTTCGTCTTGAGCAGGACTCGCTGCCCGCGCCGCCGCGGCCTGTGTCCATTTGAGACAGAAGGCCGCCTGCCCAACAGCGGCCGCTGTTGGTTTGGGACAACCTTTGTTGTTGGGTATGGTACCCATTTTTTCCGTACCCATTTCGGGCGTCCAAAAGGATCGGTCGATGTTCCACGATCTGACGTACGTCGGAAGCGGCCGATCGTTCTGGTTTGAGCGATCCCCGCGGTGTCAGGAACCAACGCAGGGGGCGGCACGACGCGAGCTCGCCGTAGCGGGCCGCAGCCATGGATCCACGGGCCTGCTGTCCGCCCCCAACGCCCAGCCGGGGCCGGTGCCCGTGCTAGTCAAGCAGTGGTGAGGCGTCCCAGCTTGCCCGTAGGCCCACCAAAGACTGCTGTAGGAGCCTTGTGTGGTTTGCGCGAGGCGTTCCTCGAACGTATCTGTCTGAGGCCGTTCTTGCTTGAAACGTTGGCTTCAGGTTCTGAGAGCAGTGTTTTTGTTGTTTTCAGAATTCGTTCAAAGTGCGTGCCGTGGTAGAGTATAGGCGGCGTGCCCCGGAACTACCCACGCCGTGGAGGCATCACGGTGGCTTGTTTTTTTTGTGATGCTCGGCTCCCTGGGGGCCCTCGCGGGGCCGTCAAGAGCCGGCTCGAGGTCCACGCTGCAAGGGGGTCTCGGCCCGCCGCAGCGAGGGCGACTTGCTTCCCCATGCTCGTCATCCCCAGACCCCCTCGTGCAATGAAAAAATCGTTTTTCGCCATCTTCGGCATCGGGGTCCCTCGCCGGGCTTCAGGACCGTCAAAAATCGACTCAGGATGAGAAACCGAGCTCGGGGCATGGGTCGAGACCTCTGCATGGGGGTCGCCGTTGTGAAAAAATCATGGCGTTGGGGGTCTGGGTCCCGAGCCGTGCTCGACGGTCCTGGGGCCAGCACGGACCCGCAGAATCGAACATGTACAAACACTGGCCGCCGTGGTCATTCCCCCGACGCGAGGGGGTTGCCCGTTCGGGGGCAAGCGTCGCCCCCCCCCCCGGCGTGTCTTGGCGTGCGTTTTGCCTGGTATGTCGGGGGGAACCCTGCCGTGGCGACGACAGCGCCCCAGGAGGAGAACAAAAAGCTGCAGAACGTCCTCGAGCGTCGAGTCTGGAACCTCGATCGATAGGCCTTGGTGAGCATTTGCTCAGAGATCCGATGCGTTGCTTTGTTCACTCTGGGGCCACTGGAAGTCCCGACCGGTTCCCCAGGGCAGAGCTTCATCCAGGGTCGTTGTTCGTTTATCCCGAGGCCAAGCGAGGTCCCCAGGAGGTCGTACTGATTTGTTCGGGGGGTCAAAAGTCGACCCCCGGCAGACTTCTCCTCGAGTACATTCGATCCAGAGCTTTGACGCGGATCCAGCTGTGGCGACGCGAGCGCTCCCAGAGGCCCTCAACAGTGGCGAAGAGCGCCCAGCAGCCAACGTCTGGGCCTGGGTGCCTTCCTCGGGCTTTCAGGACGAGGCTGGGGTGCGTCTGGACCACCATTTCGACGCGGATCCAGCCGCGACGACGAGAGCGTCCCCCAAGCGGGCGAAGAACGCTCCCAAGCCTCGAAGCGTTGGGCCCAGGTGCCTTCCCCGGACCCCCGACGTCATTGTTTTTGTCATAACGTTAAGTCGGGCCTGTCCCTCTACAGGAGGAATATTCAAAAATAGTCAAAAAAGTAGACGGGGGACGATTTTTTAAGCTTTTTTTTATACATCTTGGAATATTGTTAGGGTATTCTTGATTTTTCGCCCAAAATCGGTCTGTAGGGGGACAGGCCCGACTTAATCATAACGTCGATCTCCAGAGGTCTCGACACCTTCCCCTGGACCAGCTGTTCCTCCCGGGTGGTTTTTGTCAGTCCCCCAGCCCGGCGAAGGCCTCCATGATTAGGGGGGGGGTATCATGGCGTGGGCCATGATATTTCCCCAGATTTCATGGCGCCTCTTCTTATTTCACTACGTCCCTGGCCCCCCCTTGGGTCGCGCACATGCCGCCGGCCATGATTTGCACCCCCCCCTCTTGGACGCCCCCCTCTTGGCCGCCCCCGAGTGTTATCAGTGGCTGCGATGGCTCAGGGGGGTGAAGATCACTCCGCGAAGTGGGCAGAGCTCGATCTTGGCCCTGATCGTTGCCCCCGAAGCGACTCGTGGCGCTTGTAAGCCACTTACAGGCTAGCTCAGGCCACAAAAGCCTGATAACCCTCCCATTCCCGTAGCAATCTCCGCGTCGATCCCAGCAGAGGCCGACAAAAAGAACGCCCGCCGTGCTGTTTTCACGACGCGAGGGGGGCTGGACCGACCCGCATCCCTATCCCCACCCCCATCCCGAGCCCGACGATCTCAGCACCTCAGTTGGAGATATACCATTCGAAACCCGAAGGAAACGGCCAATATCCCCATCCAGGGGGGTAAAAAGCTGCCAATGGGGCCCGGTCCACGCCGGTGGGCACAGGGGTCGCTTACAGTCGGACCGAGGCATAAGATCGAGGTCGGTTCGGTGAGGGTACCCTGGTGTTCTTCGTGTGTGTGTGTGTGTGTGTGCTTGTTGGATGTTCCTGTGACTCCTGGGGAAGGGATACTCTTTCATGTCCTGTCTGTTATGGCCGGCGGAGGGTCTCGTGCTCTTGAGTGACGTTCTCCTGGCCTACAATCAACCCGCGTAGTAAGGATGGGCAACCTTCCCAAGGGCACCCTTGCATCCTCGTCTCCTCTGTCCATCCTTGGCCACTGTCGCTGGCCGCGCCGCGCTCGCAAAGTGTCTGCATGGTCTCCCAAGGCCCTTGCACCTTCACGGTGCGTCCTTACGACAGGGGGTAGCTGTAAGTACGGCCGACGAACGAGGCGATGCTCTCGCGGGGGCCTCCCCTCTCCCGGGCATCTGCTGTCCCTCCGCCTGCGGCGCGTGGAGCCCGCGGAGGGCGACCGCGACGCCTGGGCGCTGCTGGGCCGCGCCGAGCGGCTCGCCGACGCCGCGCTGCGCGCCGCGGGCGTCGCCGTGCCGCCAGACCTCTCCTTCGCCGGGCGCGGCTGAGCGGCGCCGCGACTCCCGGACCTCGAGCGCATTATAATCAGAAGTTTCGGAGGAGGGAAAGGTACCCATACCGCTACCCCTAGGCCGTGTTCTCCCTCTTTGGGCCTCCTGGGAGGCCCTCGTCGCCACCGCTGGATTCGCCTCGAAATTCTGGTCAGAACGCATCCCAGGAGAGGCCCGGGGAGCAGCGGTATCAGTACCCTCTGGTACCCCCCCAGATTCGGCACGGAGGCTTTTCGCCCTTGTCGGCCTCTTGGAGCCCCCGCAGGGCTCCGGGACCGTTAATTACAGTCGGACCGAGGTATCAGGTCGAGGTCGGTTCGGGGAGGGTCCCTCCGGGGGGGTACCCTGGTGTTCCTCGTGTTTTGTTGGATGTTCTGATGCATTCTGGGGAGGGTACCCTGCCTTGGATGTTCAGTTTGCTTTGGCCGACAGGGGGTCTCATGCTCTTGCGGGATGCACTTCTTGCCTAGGTCCGACTGTAATAAACGGCTCGGGGCGCAAAACTGGTTCCAGGGACATGGTCGGGACTTCCGGGGAACCCGTACTGAGCCCTCGTCGCCCTCTCCTCCTCCTCCTGCTCCTCCTCCTCCTCCTCCTCCTCCTCCTCCTCTCCTCTTCCACCCCCATCCTCCCCCTTCTATTTCTTCGTCCCCCCTCGTCCCCCCTCCTTGTCCCCCTTGTCTTCCCCCCTCCTATCCTCGGGCTACTGGTACCTGGCTCCAGACTCGGGACCGCAGGTGCTGTGGGCTCCGAGACGCCCGACAGCCTGAAGCATTAGTTATTTCTCGTGCGCTCCTCCCCGGCCGCGGCCTCGGACACGCCCGTTGCGCGCTGCGCCGGGCCCCCCCCCCCGACGCGGCCGCAAGCAGCTCCGGGGCCCTCGAGCCGTTCGTCACCTCCCTCCGCACCGTCCGCCGCGGCCGCAACCAGAGCGGCCGCACGTGCCCAGAGCTCCAACGTTCTAGGCTCCCAGATGGGCCAGAGGATCGCGCCGCATCGCCGATTCATCGCCGATGCGGCTCGATGTGGAGCCCGATCTTCTCCACGCCGACGGCGCCGACGCATCTCCGACGCCGCCGATGCATCGGCGATGCGGCGCGATCCTCGGACCCGCCTGCTCCGACCCCATCTGGGAGGCCTCTGACCGTTCCCCAGACAGTGCTTGCACGAATGGGATCGTGCGTCTCTCACCAAGGAACTGGTTACGCATGTCGAGGTCAGGCCTTTGTCCCCGCCCGTTGCCGCCTCAAGGGGTATGTCGAGTGGTCGCCACGCTGCCGCGCGTTGCCACCTCGGGTTGGTATGTGGCGGATTCGCCGAGTGGCCGCCCGTGGCCGCCTAGACCTCCAATGTACCTCCGGCAGCACGGAGCCGACCTGCACCCGATGCCCACACCAAGCACCGCAAGAGGCCAAGCTGGCGACCTCACCTTGGATCAGCCGGCCCAAGGCACACCCACCCAGTTGGCACTCGAGTGCCGATGCATTGACACACCCACAATGAGTGACAGCACGTGACTCATGAAAGCACTCCGCTGCCATATACGGCCAGGACTCCCTCCTTCTCCCCCTCTGGTTATACGTGTTGTCTCTCAGTCGTTGCACTGCGTGCGTGGTTCTCTGAGAGGCCATGGCCTACCCCGTCCAGTCTCAGTGAGGCCAGGGCGATTGTTCGCAGTGGTGGTTCAGACCTCCAACGCACCGACAACAACAGATGTGAAGTTTTGTCACCGTCTTCGGCTTCTGGGGGCCCTCGCCGGGCCCCTGGACCATTCAACACTGACTCGGGACGACAGGCTATCCCTGGGGAACGGGTCGGGGCTTGAAGGGACCCCGTATTGAGCATCACATCGGATCTTCGGGGTTAGGGTGACCCTTCGCTGGACGTTTTCAGGCGTTCGTCGGTTCCTGGAGGTTCTCCTGCCTCGGGACGCGTTCCAGCAGCTGCGCCTTGCCGAGAGCGAGCCCGGGTCATGGACCGAAGACCGAGTGGCCCATCGCCAAAGTGACCTTCGGTGCGCGGCTTCCGGGGGGGTGGAGTTGGACTTGGCATCGCTCGGACGTGTGAGTTTTCCCGGCGAGGACCATCGAAAAATCAACGCACGAAAACGAAAAATCAACGCACGAAAATCAACGCACGAAAACGAAAAATCAACGCACGAAAACGACCTGGATCATCCTGCGAAAAATCAGCGCACGAAAACGAAACATGCACGGGGAATGGACGTCCGAGCGACGGCCGCAGGAGCGCCACCGTCGCACCGCGTGCCACGATCGGCGAGCCCCGCACCAGAGGTCGCCCTTGCCCGTACGGGTTCGCTCTGGCTTGTGTGGCCGAGTGGGCGGTCGGAGCCTCTGAATGCGCCCGTGGCGCGCTTCAACTTGGGCGGGTCTCTCGCCAATCGGCGCAAGCGGGCGGAAGGGGGGCAGAAGCCGCCATCGCGTGCCCGGCGAGGACTCCAGGAGCCCGAATTGGACCGCTGGTTGACAGAGCCGAGCATCCGGAAGGACGCGTGGGCAGAAGAGTGCACGATTGGCAGCTCTGCGTGGAAATATGAAGTGCACCCGCTCGTGAAGCAGAAAACGGTGCGCATCATGATTGTGAAGCAGGAAACAAGGGAGGAGCGGGAGGGGGAAGGGAGGAGGACGACGAGGAGTGGGCGAAGTGGAGTTCCAAACAAGACAAAGCATACACCGAAGTCGCCCGCTGTTGTCGCGGGCGCCTTCGTTTCCGACGGCGTGCCCAGTTTTTGAGAATGCCGTCTGCATTGCACATGATGTCTTTGATCAGGGATGGGCCTGGGGAGCTGGCGATTCGACTGTACAGAGCTATCTGGTGTTCCTTCAGAATCTCAGATAACGGTGTCGACGACGCTCGCTGCAATACGTCGCTGTTGCGAACACGAGAAACAAACGAGTGGGGAATACCAAGTGACCGCCGCAAGCATTTGCAGTGGAAGCTGTCCAATCACGACCTGTCTGCTTTTGACAACCATAACGCTGTGAACGACCTGTCTGCAATGGGGGGAAGCGGTAAATTGGGGGGGCAGGGCTGCCGAAACAGGGCCCAGCAGGGCCCCTAGCGGCACCTCGTCGGGCCCCAGAGGGGGCCTTTAGGGCCCGCAGGAGGGGGCCTTTAGGGCCCGCAGAAGGGGGCCTTTAGGGCCCGAGCACGGCACCTCTCTTCCCCTCCTCATTTTATCGCCCCCCCTCCTATGAATTCGCGCCCGCCGAACACGGCGAAGCGCTTCCGTTTGTCCCCATATCCTAAGTATGGGGTTCTTGTTATTGGCGGACCGCGCCGGAAGAACAGTCAGTCAGTCAGAACACCTCACCTCACCTCCCTCACTCAGACTCACTCAGACTCACTCAGACTTACTCATCACTCTGACTCACTCATCAGTCAGACTCACTCATCACTCAGACGCACTCATCATCACCCAGACTCACTCATCACGCAGAGTCACTCATCACTCAGACTCACGCATCACTCAGACTCACTCAGACTCGTTCTGGGTGATGACTGAGTGGGGTTCTTGTTCCCCATATCCTAAGACTCAGTCATCTCTCAGACTTACTCATCACTCAGACTCACTCATCAACCAGACTCACTCATCACTCAGACTTACTCACCACTCAGACTCCCTCATGCTCAGTTTTTTCACTCAGAGTTAGTCATCACTTAGACGGCCCCGAGAATAACTCATCACTCAGACTCGGTCCACTCATCAGATGACTCACACACACTGATGTTGAGGATGTCTCAGGCGATTCTGTGGCTTCAGCACTCCTACGGGGGGCGGCGGGGGGTGGTTTCACGGGGTCCCGTTCGCGGAATTTTGTGGGGATGTCTCAGGCGGTTTTGGTTTTTTCTCTTTCCACATGTTTCGCTTTCGGAGCAGATTTGGAGGATGTCTCAGGCGATTCGCTGGTTTCAGCACTTAGGGGGGGGGGCGGGGGGTGGTTTCACGGGGTGCCGTTCGCGGAATTTTGTGGGGATGTCTCAGGCGGTTTGGCCATATTCTCTTCCAACATGTTTAGTTTTCGGAGCAGATTTGGAGGAAGAGGAGGAGGAGGCAGGAGGAAGAGGAGGAGGAGGAGGAGGAAGAGGATGAGGAGGAGGAAGAGGAAGAGGAGGACGAAGAGGAGGAGGAGGATGATGATGATGAGGAGGAGGAGGAGGAAGAGGAGGAGGAGGAGGAGGAGGCTTGGGAGGAGGAGGAGGACGAGGCAGGGGAGGAGTAGGAGTAGGAGTAGGAGGAGGACGAGGAGGAGGACGATGATGAGGAAAAGGAGGCGAGCATGAGCACCAGTAGGAGCAGGAGAAAGGGATGATGATGATGGTGATGCTGGTGATGATGATGATGATGATGATGATGATGATGGTGATGATGATGATGATGATGCTGATGATCATGATGATGATGATGATGATGATGATGATGATGATGATGATGATGATGATGATGATGATGATGATGATGATGATGATGATGATGATGATGATCGCAACGACGACGGCCGCGCCGCTTTCTTGATAATCGAGGATGAGGAGGAGGAACAGGAGGAGGAGGAGGAGGAGGAGGAAAAGGAGGAGGAGGAAGAGGAGGAAGAGGAGGAGCTCGAGAAGCCGGTGCGCCGGAGGAACACGTCATGTGTACCTGGCTTCCTGGCAGAGGAGGAGGAGGAGGAGGAGGAGGCAGGAGGAGGAAGAGAGGAGGATCAGGAGGAGGACGAGTGGAGGAGAAGGAGGAAAAGGAAGGTGAGGAGGGAGGAGGGGGCAGATGAGGAGGACGAAGGGGGAACTGGGAGGAGGAGGATGAGGAGGAGGAGGAGGAGGAGGGAGGAAGGAGGAGGAGGAAGAGGAGGAGCAGGAAGGGGATGATGACGACGATGACGATGACGATGACGATGATGATGATGGTGATGATGATGGTGATGATGATGATGATGATGGAGATGATGATGATGATGATGATGATGATGATGATGATGGTGATGATGGTGATGATGATGATGGTGATGATGACGATGATGACGATGAGGGGGATGAGGTGGAGGAGGAGGAGGAGGAGTCTGGTGATGATGCTGATGATGATGATGATGATGATGATGATGATGATGATGATGATGATCATGATGATGATGATGACGATGATGAGGATGAGGATTTGTTATTGCTTGGACGCCTCCCACTCCTTCTTCCTCTTCCTCTTCTTCTTCCCCGTCCTCCTCCTCGTACCCAGGCTTACTCATACACAGACTGACTCACACTCAGACTTACTCATACCCAGACTTACTCACACACGAAATCATTCATACTCATACCTACTCATACTCAGACCTACTCATATTCAGACTTACTCATGCTGAGACTCACTCATACCCAGACTTTCTCATACTCAGGCCTTCTCATTGTCTGACCTACTCTACGCACAGCAGATTGTGAGGATGTCTCAGGCTGGGCGCTGTTTTCAGCACCCCTAAGGGGAGCCGCCGAGGGGTATGACGCGGTCCCGTTCGCGGCCGTTTTGTGGGGATGTCTCAAGCGGTTTGCCAGTTTTCTGCCCCGACATCCTTCGCTTTCGGAGCAGATTTGGAGGATGTCCCGAGCGAGGCGCTCATTTTCACGCCCCTAAGGGGTGCCGCCGAGGGGCATGGCACGGTCCCGTCCGGGGCCGTTTTGTGAGGATGTCTCAAGCGGTTTGCTTGTTTTCTGCCCCAACATCCTTCGCAGTCGGAGCAGATTTGGAGGATGTCTCGAGCGAGGCTCTCATTTTCTGTCTGAAGCGGTTTGCTTGTTTTCTGTCCCAACATCCTTCGCTTTCGGAACAGATTTGGAGGACGTCCAGAGCGAGGCGCTCATTTTCACGCCCCTAAGGGGTGCCGCCGAGGGGTATGACACGGTCCCGTTCGGGGCCGTTGTGTGGGGATGTCTCAAGCGGTTTGCCTGTACATCCTTCGCTTTCGGAGCAGATTTGGAGGGTGTCTCGAGCGAGGCGCTCATTTTCATTCCCCAGGTGGGCCAGATTTTGAGGACGTCTCATTCGGTTTGCTTGTTTTGGTGGCCGGACTCGTGGGCACAGGTTCTCCTCAGGATGCCACAGGATGCTCCAACAGGCTTCAGGAGTCCCCTGAGGACCACATGAGGCCCCAGGAGACAGCAGGAGGCCACAGCAAGACTCAAGAGGCCACAAGATGTCCCAAGAGGTTCCAGGAGGCCCCAGGAAGCTCCAGGATGCTTCAGGAAGCCACAGGAGGCCCCAGGAGGCCACAGGAAGCGCCAGGAGACTTCGGAAGGCAACAGGAGGCCCCGAGACGCCCCAGGACCAGGAGGCCTCAGAGGGCAACAGGAGTGGCTCCAATCCCATGTGTTTTACGTATGCTCTTATAGATTGGGCCTCACCTGGAGCACGAATCCTTGACGTTATACGTATGTTTCTATAGATTGCCCTTCTCCTGTGAACACAATCTTAAATGTTTTATTTATGTTCCTATATGTTGGGACTCTCCTGGGGCACGAGTCCTTGGTGCTTTACGTTTGTTCCTGTAGATTGCCTTCTCCTGTGGCTCCAATCCGCAATGTTTTATGTACGTCGGTTGCTATAGATTGGGCCTTTCCTGGGGCACGAAGCCTCCCTGGGAGGTCCCAGGAGGCCCCAGGAGGCCCCAAGAGGTTCCTGGAGGCCCCTGGAAGCCCCAGTAGGTTTCAGGAGGCCCCAGGAGGCCCCATGTTCATGCGCAGAGACGCGCTCGTACTACTGAGGCTCATTCGCTCTCCAATTCATTCGCAGTTAGACTCATGACCAGACCGCCACAACTGAAGCCCGTTTATGTTCGAAAGCTCTTGCGCCTAGACGTTCACGGCGGACAGGTTCATGCGAACATGTGCACATATGGGGAGCTCCACGCAGTGAATAATTTTGCTCCATGGCGCTGGAGGCTCGGACGCGGTGGTCAATGGGTCGGCCCCGAGGAGCCATTCTTGCTGGAGTGCCTTTGGGCCAGAGCTCTGACGCGGATCCAGCCGTGGCGACGGGCGTGCTCTCTCAGAGGCCCCCGGGATAGAGGCGAAGAGCGCCCCAACAGCCTTGAATGTCTGGGCCTGGGCGCTTTCCTCGATCTTTTTGGACTGTGGTCTGGGGTGGCTCGTTTCTATTCCTCCGAATCGATTTGATTCGATTTCTATGCCTTCCGATTCCGATTAGATTCGACTTGGGCTTCCGATTTTGATCCCTCACTGGAGGCATAATAGCCAGCCGATGTCCGCCGATTTGACTTCTCCTGGCTTTGCTGCCGATGTCCGCCCGGCCGCTCCACGCCGATCGCCCATCCGACTTCTTATGGATTCGATGCTGGGCTCTCCTCGGGGCGCGTCTGGGCCGTGCCTTCCGCGCGGATCCGGCCGTGACGGCGAGAGCGCACCTCTCGAGGCCCGAGGAGCGGGAAGACCCGTGCCAGTGACTCGCGCAGCGCAGGCGCGGCTGCCGGCAGGCCGCGCGCCCGAGGCCACCCTCTGCCGCGCACACCGAGGACCGGCGGGGCCGCCGCAGGCGGCCCGCAGCAGAGGGCCTCCGGGGGCCCCCGGGCAGGGCGGTGAACCACACCGTGCGGTGAGTCGGTTGGCAGAGGAGGAGGAGGAGGAGGAGGAGGAGGAGGAGGAGGAGGAGGAGGAGGAGGAGGAGGAGGAGGAGGGGGCGCCCTCGGGGGCGCGAAGTTGTTCGCGCTTCGCGCTTCGCGGTTCGGCTCCGATCCCTCCTCCTCCTCTTCTCCCCCGGGAGGCGGCGCGAGGGCGCGAAGTGATTCGCACGTCGCGCTCCGCGCAGCGCGAAGCGCGAAGTTGGGAGCCCTTGGTCGGTGGGGATTCGCGGTCACCGCACGGTTGTGTGACTCGGGTCGTTCTCCGAGGATGGGCCTCCAGGGTCCCAAGGCCGTGCGGTGGCGGACCGTGCGGTGAGGTCTTGGGGGATTTCGAGGTCACCGCACGGTCTGTCACCGCACCGTTTCGGGATTCCAAATGGATGCGCGATAACGGATGCAAGGGGCCTGTTGGACGTCCATTTCGAGGCTTTTCGAACGGAGCGCGGCCAGCGAAGGTTGCCAAGGATTGCCCGAGGAGGCAAGGAAGCAGGGGTGCCCTTGGGAAGGATGCCCATCGTTATTGTGCGGGTTGGCTGTGCACCGATCCTTGGCCCAGCACAGGGACTGGCTGGGGATCGCCTCACGAACACAGCACGCCGTCGGAAGCACAGTATCAATCCTGCGCTCCTGACAGGGCGCCGTTCCCGACGGCTTCTCATCCCGGGGCCTGGCGAGGAGCCCCGGTGGCCGAATCCTACGAAAAAAAACGCCGTTTTTTTTCTTGGCGCCCAGCCCCTACAGTGGGGACCCATGCCCAGAAACATCCTGCTTGCCTCCAGGGTGCCCTGGATTTCTTGGGTTTCGATGGTTTTGCTGTGGAAAGGGTGCCGTCCCCACGCCAAAAATCAAGGGACGTCCTGTCTTGTGGAAAGCTTCTTGTGGTCAGGCCTCCACTGTAGTTATCACCGATCAGCCGAACAGGTATGTGGCCTGAAAAATCGGTAACCGACAACGTGCCCGAAAGTCTGATCGATGACATAGCGCGACCGAAGTTGTGACAAGCATTGGATCATATATCTCTCGTGCCGAACAAAGATCAATGATTTTCGGGCACGCTCTGGCGCGTTTGGAAAGACATCGGGCGCCGTTTCCAGGCATACGCGTGCAGATTTTCGGGCACAGTTTCTGCCACAGACCCCCCAGATGAAGACGAGGCGGCGTGATGATTCTCGCCAACTTTCTGGATGACGAACGAACAGCACACACAACCATACCTATCGGGAGGTCGGACGGAGGAGGACCGGCTATGGGTATGCACGCGGGTTGCGGGATCCCACGGGAGACCCCCATAGCCCTCCCGTCCCCCTTTATGGGTACAGTGGGGGCCCATGCCGAGAAACATCCTGCTTGCCTCCAGGGTGCCCTGGGTTTCTTGGGCTTCGACGGTTTTGCGATGGAGAGCGTGGCGTTCCCACGCCGAAACATCGATGGACGTCCTGGGGTCTCAGGGTCGGGTTTTTCTTGTGGAAGGTTTCTTGTGGTCGAGCTCCTACGGTGCTCGATCGTCGCTGGATGTCTGGATGTCCGGGATCGGAGCGCCGCGAGAACGCTGCGCCCTCGAGCGGGCGCGCCCTCGGTGGCACGCCGGAGGCCCGCACGGAGCCCTCGCCGCGCCGTCGGGCCGCGCGGCCCGCGCGGCCCACCACCTGGAGGGAACAGCCTGCATCCCCACAGCGTTGGGGGACAAACCGGCCAGTGGCGCCCAAGCCACGCCAGTGAGGATGGGGTGCCCTCGACCTGCGCCTTCCGCACCTTCGGCAGGGTAAGCCGGCCAGTGGGGCCCAAGCCACGCCAGTGAGGATGGGGTGCCCTCGACCTGCACCCTCCGCACCGTCGGCAGGTGCCGCGCTGCCGCGGCCGCCGCCGCGTCCGCAGCGGCGGCCACCGTCGGGGCCGCAGCGGCGGCCGCCGCGGCCGCAGCGCGGCGGCACCTTCCGCGCGGAAGGTGCGGACGGCTGCGTTTTCGAGGGAAGGCAGCGCGCAGAAACTGCGAGACGGCTGCGCTTTCGAGCGTGCGCCCTCGGAAATCGGGAGGGGGCGGCTTGACCGACCCCCGGCAAACGCTCCCCCTCCGTGGCATCCCCCCTTTGCCTCGCCCCAAGACTTATATGCATGCGGCCAGACGGGAGCTCGAAAGGCGAGGAGGACGCTGCCACGGAGGGGGATGGTCTGCCATGGGGTCGGTGAGGCCGCGCCCGAGGGGGGCACAGGCCGAAGCGCGCACGGCACCGTCGCGCCTCCCGCCGCGCCCCGCGGCGGAGGCCCCGCTCCCGCTCGCGGTCGCCCTCCTCGCCTGCCAGCCCGCCCCGGTGGGCCTGGGCCCGCGGCGGCGAGGCCCGCGGGGGCGCGGGACCGCCGCCGCCGCCCCGTCGAGGAGATTCGCGTCCCCCAGGTTTTCGGGCGCTGTTGCCCTCCTCTTCCTCCTCCTCCTCCTCCTCCTCCTCCTCCTCCTTCTCCTCCTCCTCCTCCTCCTCCTCCTCCTCTCCTCACTCAAACTGCTCCCCCCCCCCACCTTTTTCTCCTCTAACCTCCTCCTTCCCCTCCTACCTCCTCCTCCTCCGTTCTCCTCCACCTCCACCTCCTCCTCCTCCCTCCCCTGCTCCCCCCCTCCTTCTTCTCTCGATCCTCTCCTCCTCCTCCTCCTCCTCCTCCTCCTTCCTCCTTGTCCTCCTCCTCCTCCTCCTCCTCCGTAGCCATTTTGGCTCAAGGCCAGGTGTTCCGCCCGCTTTCGGCGCGCGGGACCCACGTTGGCGCGGGACGCTGCCGCCGCCTCGTCCGCGGCGTGCGCAGCGGTTGGAGACGGAGGGGGGCGACGGCGCCTTCGCGGCGCTGCTGGTGCTCGGGCGTCTGCCGACGCGCTGATCCAGCGGCTCACGCGGGAGCTTGCTTCGGCCCGCGCGGAGCACGCGGCGCCCTGCTGACGCTCGGAGGCGAGGAGGTGGTCCAGCGGCTGGTCGCCGTGGCACCTGCTCTCGCCCCGCTGCTGCGGGGGCAGCACCCCGTGCCCGCGGACAAGCTGCGCAGGGACGTGGCCCTCCACGCCGAGGCATCTGGGGTGGACGTGGCGCGCGCCAGTCCGCGCCAGCTGCGCGCGGCGCGGCGCGGTCCGCGCCTCGGCCCTCGGCAGGCCGCCCAGGAGTGTCGTCGTGAGCATGCTCAGGTCGCACAGCCAGTTCAGAAGGATATCGAGGTCTGCTACGCCGTGCCTTCGCGCTTGCTGCCCGTGCTCGTGCCCGGCGGAGTGGAACGCGGATGCTTCCTGTTTCTTGCCAGGTGCGGGTCAACACTTCCTCGCCCGCTGGTCGTGCGACGTCGCCACTTTGCTGACCGAGCTGCAGCTGCAGCCCGTTCTGTCTGAGTCGGAGGTTGTCCACGGCAGTTCCATCGAGGACAGGTGCGCTGGTACAGCTGTGTCTGAGGCGGCCGTTGAGGAGTCGAACGCTGCGGAAGCCGTACTCGTCGCACCTGGAGGGCCTTTTGCGGTGCCCAGCTGCGACTCCAACGCCGTTGTCGTCGATGTGCGCTCGGTGGAGGATGGCACGCAGCAGGAGTTCGTTGAGGGCGTCTCTCCGACACTGGCTGCTCATGGTCTTCCTCTTGGCCGCTCTGTCAGGTCAGGTGAAGTACTCTTTCATTCTCAAGGCGTCTCTCCTCTGGGTCAGCCTGCCGCTCAGGTCGCCTGTGGCAGTGTGGACGTGGAGCTCGGCTGCGCGCAGGTTGCGGCTGTATCCTCATCCTCCACCCCCGATGGTAGAGACAATGCGATCCGTGAGGCGGGCCTCGTGAGGCGGCAGCCTGATGTACAGCCGTGGTTGCTCGAGGTCAGTGGTTCAGATCCTGGTTGCGCCCGTTGCGATGGCACCCTCGTTCGCCGACGACGCGGGGCAGGGAGGTGCTCATGCAGGGCATGTGGAATTGCCATTCCTCGTGGAGCGGATGTGACAGCCTGTCCGCGCTGCCGTGCAACGTGGCACAGCTCGTGTCTCAGCCGTTTGTTCGACGAGGATTGGGACGACTCTGGCCGCTTTTCATGATGCCGTGCGTGTTCCTGTTCGTTGTGGTCTTCTTCGGGTTCATGCTTGTGGTGGGCTTCGCGGCAGGTGCACTCATGCTACAGGTGGCCTCACCCCACCACCTGTGAGTACGTGGGGATAGCTGTGCTTCGATGTAAAAAATCCTCCTCTTCCTCCTCCTCCTCCTCCTCCTCCTCCTCCTCTTCCCCGTCCTCCCCCTAGCTTCTGCACGGCAAGGCTGGCAAAGGCCTTTCTAGGCAGGAGCGTAACTTGGTCCGAAGTCTGGTCCCGGGCACCCACTGGCCCCAGGCGGGGCTGGCGAAGTATAAAACATCGGAATCGGACAAGTGTTTGCTGTGCGGCTGCAGGGGCACGCTTTTCCACCGAGGGTTGAATTGTCCCTGCTCGGTCGAGTTTCGCAGGGCCGCTCTGCCTGCAAGCCTTAGACAGACAGCCAGGAACGTGGCGCGTCTTGGAGAGGATGGGGCCGACATGGTTTTCAGGTGTTTGTTTCCCTCCCCCGAGCGCTGCTTTCGGAAGCCCGAGGCGCCCGAGGAAAAGTAGGTCCTTTTTGTCGGGGCTGTGCCTGGATGGCGCTGGGGAGGGCCCATTTTTGTCGACGGTTCTGCGTTTCACACGAAGCGTGGTGCCTGCAGAAGGGCAGGATGGTCAGCCGTTCAAGTAGACAGTGGAGGCAATTTCGCTGCCTGCATGTATGGGGTGGTGCCTCGGGGGTGGGGGCCTGACCAGTGGGCGCGGGACGGGGAAAACTACGCGTTTCACCTGCTGGCCAGATTTAGTGAACCCCCGAGCGTCGGTGATGCTGGGGTGCCGCTCGAAGTGTTCAGCGATTGTGCTGGGTCAGTAGCGTGTGCCGCATCCTCGACCACCGCCCTGGGTCCTGGCAGCTGTCGCCGCCACATGTGGAAGCTGTGGTGGTCCAAAGCTGGAGACCCAGCGAGAGTAGTCAAGGTCGAGTCCCACCGTGCTCAGCAGCTGGCCACGTCTCTTGAGGATTTGTGGGTTCTCCAAGGCAACAGGCTTGCTGACAAGTGGGCTCGAGCTGGAGCCCATCTGTGGTGCATAGAAGAGGAGCATAAGCTTTTTATAGAAGGCTGCCGTCGTGTGGCACACGCTGCCGAGTGGCTAGGACGTTTGCACAGCTGGCGGCATGATAGAGGGCTCTGGGGCTCGGAGGGGGTGGGTGGGACTGCGGAGGTGGTGCTTGACCTGCCATGGCAGGTCCCACCTGCGCTCCCCGATGAATATGATGCGCGGCTGGAGCTGCGCGAGCGGGAGCGAATCTTCGAGGTTGTTCCTGCTAGGCTGTATCCCGAGGGGAGTCAGGGCTCGTCTTGCTCAGGTTCTGCTGCTCTCGGTTCCTCCGTTGGCTCCTCGGCTGCTTCTCCCGACTTGGCGCCCCACATCTCGGGGCTTGAACGGGTGAGATGTATGACTTGGAAGTTCTCAGGGCACAATGTTGCGCAGGCCCCCGTAGTCGGCGGTGTCTCAGGGGCCCCAGTGTTGCTTTGCATCTCGTGCGGCGCGAGTGTGCAGTTCTCCCACAGGCCTGGGAAAGGCCTTGCGGGACCCTGTTTCGGCCCCAGGCACCTAGGTCTGGCGACCCAAAGGTCTAGGCTTCGCAGAGGCCTGCATCCCAATTCGACGGCGTCCCCTCCCCCGATGCTCGGTGCGTGTGCTGTGCCGTCTGTGGAGGTCCGTGCGTTGCGGGAGGGGAGGCTGGGAGTGACTCAAGGAGCCTCGGAGCGGATCTGCGACCCTACGTCTGAGTATGGGTTGGTGTTCCCCGAGGCCCTTGACATGTATCGGGTGGCCCAGTTGCACGGATTTAGTGACCACTGTGAGGCGGTTATGTTTTGCCGTGCCGAGAGGCGTTTCGAAGAAGAGGCTCGGCTCCTGGCGCACAGCGGCGACGAGCCTGAAGAGCCTGATTACTAAGTAATCGGGTCGCTGGATGCGACAGACGTCAGTCTCAGGCCCCAACGCCCTAACGCCCTCCTCCAGACGTCAGTCTTAGGCCCTAACGCCCTAACGCCCTAACGCCCTCCTCCTCCTCCTCCTCCTCCTCCTCCTCCTCCTCCTCCTCCTCCTCCCCCTCCTCCACCTCCTCGTCCCCCTCCTTGTCCCCCTCCTCCTCCTCCTCCTCCTCCTCCTCCTACTCCTCCTCGTCCCCCTCCTTGTCCCCCTCCTCCTCCTCCTTCTCCTCCTTCTCCTCCTCCTCCCCCTCCTCCTCCTCCTCCTCCGCCTCCTCCTCCTCCCTCATTCCTCCTTCTCTCCCCTCCTCCTCTCCTCCTCCCTCCTCCCCTCTCCTCCTCCTCCTCACCTCCCCCTCCTCCTCCCTTCCTCCTCCTCCTCCTCCTCCTCCACCCTCCTCATCCTCCTACCCCCTCTCACTCCTCCCTCCTCCT